>CM062490.1:50345198-50405198 GCA_031479575.1 Coregonus ussuriensis
CCCTGACACAATTTAATATGTCTCATTTCTATTGTCTCTTCTGTCTGAAAACAGTAATTACTCCACAGCAGTAGTAGAAGTAGCAGTAGTAGTAGTAGTAGTAGTAGTAGTAGTAGCAGTAGTAGTAGTAGTAGAAGTAGCAGTAGCAGTAGTAGTAGTAGTAGTAGCAGTAGTAGTAGTAGTAGTAGTAGTAGTAGTAGTAGTGTGTATGGTAGAGCACGGCGCTTGCAACGCTAAGGTAGTGGGTTCGATCCCCGGGACCACCCATACACAAAAAAACTACTACTACTGTCCATGACACATCCTTACTCCTAACTCCCATAGAATCAAGGTAATAAAGCACACTCCACCATTTCATTATCTTTATCATTACCCTGACACAATTTAATATGTCTCATTTCTATTGTCTCTTCTGTCTGAAAACAGTAATTACACCACAGCAGAGAGAGAGAGAACAGAGGCTTCGTTCCAAATGGTACCTTATTGCCTAAATAGGGCATTACTTTTGACAGGGCTCTGTTCCCATTTGGACTGCAGACAGAGTGTACTTTAGTATCAGTTATAGTACCACAACTACAACTCTAACTGGTTGGATAGATAGACACACTTACCTCTGGTGTTCAAACCTCTTAACATCTCCCATCTCGTCCTGATGTCCAGTAACAGAGACAGGTGAAACGACCAGATAAATGAAAACCATCTCATTGACCCCATAGACATTTGACCCCATGGACATTTGACCCCATGGACATTTGACCCCATGGACATTTAACCCCATGGACATTTGACCCCATGGACATTTGACCCCATAGACATTTGACCCCATGGACATTTGACCCCATGGACATTTGACCCCATGGACATTTGACCCCATGTACATTGACATACCGAGTACCTCTGTTGTTGATGCCATGCTGTCATCTTCACCATGAGAAGGGCCAAGTGAATTAGCTGAGCAAACAGCGCCTGTGGTACGCTTTGTAAATAATAAATAATAACAATAATAATACTTTTTACGCCTGGTAAGCGGTTAAAACTGTTACAAATAAACTACTTGAAAATTCTCATTCTAATCAGTGCGCTTTTGAAAAGCTCAATTGGTAGAGCATGGCGCTTGTAACGCCAGGGTAGTGGGTTCGATCCCCGGGACCACCCATAGGTAAAAATGTATGCACACATGACTGTAAGTCGCTTTGGATAAAAGCGTCTGCTAAATGGCATATTATTATTATTATTATTAATTATTACCAGTTGTACCAGAGAACAAAGAGAATGGAATCAGAGAGGGGGTCGACTAGGTAAAATCCATTCAAACTACTAGCATGCAGTCTGCAATTTGTGTAGATATTTATATTCGATTTTAGTTATGATATAATCTATTTATTTATTTTTATAATTTTTTTGTGGGGGGGGGGTAGATCAGCTTAATAATGCAGATAGATTGTAACTTCCATATATATATATATATATACATACAGTGGGGAAAAAAAGTATTTAGTCAGCCACCAATTGTGCAAGTTCTCCCACTTAAAAAGATGAGAGAGGCCTGTAATTTTCATCATAGGTACACGTCAACTATGACAGACAAAATGAGAAAAAAAAATCCAGAAAATCACATTGTAGGATTTTTTATGAATTTATTTGCAAATTATGGTGGAAAATAAGTATTTGGTCAATAACAAAAGTTTCTCAATACTTTGTTATATACCCTTTGTTGGCAATGACACAGGTCAAACGTTTTCTGTAAGTCTTCACAAGGTTTTCACACACTGTTGCTGGTATTTTGGCCCATTCCTCCATGCAGATCTCCTCTAGAGCAGTGATGTTTTGGGGCTGTCGCTGGGCAACACAGACTTTCAACTCCCTCCAAAGATTTTCTATGGGGTTGAGATCTGGAGACTGGCTAGGCCACTCCAGGACCTTGAAATGCTTCTTACGAAGCCACTCCTTCGTTGCCCGGGCGGTGTGTTTGGGATCATTGTCATGCTGAAAGACCCAGCCACGTTTCATCTCCAATGCCCTTGCTGATGGAAGGAGGTTTTCACTCAAAATCTCACGATACATGGCCCCATTCATTCTTTCCTTTACACGGATCAGTCGTCCTGGTCCCTTTGCAGAAAAACAGCCCCAAAGCATGATGTTTCCACCCCCATGCTTCACAGGAGGTATGGTGATCTTTGGATGCAACTCAGCATTCTTTGTCCTCCAAACACGACGAGTTGAGTTTTTACCAAATAGTTCTATTTTGGTTTCATCTGACCATATGACATTCTCCCAATCCTCTTCTGGATCATCCAAATGCACTCTAGCAAACTACAGACGGGCCTGGACATGTACGGGCTTAAGCAGGGGGACACGTCTGGCACTGCAGGATTTGAGTCCCTGGCGGCATAGTGTGTTACTGATGGTAGGCTTTGTTACTTTGGTCCCAGCTCTCTGCAGGTCATTCACTAGGTCCCCCCGTGTGGTTCTGGGATTTTTGCTCACCGTTCTTGTGATCATTTTGACCCCACGGGGTGAGATCTTGCGTGGAGCCCCAGATCGAGGGAGATTATCAGTGGTCTTGTATGTCTTCCATTTCCTAATAATTGCTCCCACAGTTGATTTCTTCAAACCAAGCTGCTTACCTACTGCAGATTCAGTCTTCCCAGCCTGGTGCAGGTCTACAATTTTGTTTCTGGTGTCCTTTGACAGCTCTTTGGTCTTGGCCATAGTGGAGTTTGGAGTGTGACTGTTTGAGGTTGTGGACAGGTGTCTTTTATTCTGATAACAAGTTCAAACAGGTGCCATTAATACAGGTAACGAGTGGAGGACAGAGGAGCCTCTTAAAGAAGAAGTTACAGGTCTGTGAGAGCCAGAAATCTTGCTTGTTTTTAGGTGACCAAATACTTATTTTCCACCATAATTTGCAAATAAATTCATTAAAAATCCTACAATGTGATTTTCTGGATTTTTTTCCTCAATTTGTCTGTCATAGTTGACGTGTACCTATGATGAAAATTACAGGCTTCTCTCATCTTTTTAAGTGGGAGAACTTGCACAATTGGTGGCTGACTAAATACTTTTTTTCCCCACTGTATCTCGTTAGTTCTAAATGTTCCATTGCCATACTGGCTGGCAACGTTCTTATCCTTTGCTTGCTAGCTAACCAACTACGGCTAACTTACAGTCACATCAAATAGTGCAGCCAGAATAACAACAAAGTAGCCGCATTTGCGTTTGTTTAAGTTGTTTTCTAGTGACATTTATTTGGATACCTCCATAACAATGTGCTAATGATGCGCTAATTCACCTAGCATAGAAAATGTGCTCTCTCATCAGGGCACTGTTGTTCAGAGGAGCTAGCCAACAACACAGCTAACATAATCACCTCAAACTGAAGCTGGAAAGACTGAAAACTAGCTGCACTTCGTTTCAGTTGACCTGATTTCTATTAATATTTATTTGTATATATTCATAAACATGGTTTCGACTGGCTTTAAAAAACTGCCTGCATATTTATAATCCCGACTCCCGACTCCCGACACTTTCGTTACTATGTGACAGCCCGAGATCGAATTTCAATATTGAAACAATGTTGCAAATGTCGGAGAGACAGACAGCAAGGTTTATACAAATCTCTGCTGTTAAAAACTAAATGTTAGTCTAAAAGAAACGTGAGATAATGTCTATATGCTTTTTATAGTAGAGATCAAGTTTATAAATTGCCTGGCTGGGCTGATGAGATAGAGGATTGCAAAGTCAGATGGAACAGAGTAAATAGGCATTTCAACGTCATAGATTTAGCCGGTGGGGTAACTTGTGGAATAGACACCGGCTGGAATGCGGTTTTAACCAATCAGCATTCAGGATTAGAACCACCCGTTGAGTGATGGCCATATACCACACCCCCTCGGGCCTTATTGCTTAAAATTATGACAAGGTGATAGTGTAAGCACGGATCATATTTTGTAACAAAAAAATTATGGGACACCTGTTTACAATGCATTATGAATGTGCTATTATCAGCTCATAATGCATTATATGACTTGCTATAGGCATTCATAAAAGCTCATAACTAAGAAACAACCTAAATGCACCAATATGACTAAACCAGGTGGCTCACAGAGCGAAATAAACACAATGCACACTGCCTAGGCTCTGAAAGCTGTCAGTCAAGCCATGAGCAGAGAGCTTGGCTTTGAGAGAGGCAGAGACAGAGACAGGTATATACAGGGATGGCTGCTTTGTGACTGTGACTTCTCCCCCCCCCCCCCCCTGCCCTGTGTCTCCATCCCGAGTGTCCACAGCTGCAGAACACCAGTGCTGCTTCACCACTGAGCCTAATTGCTATGCTGCAGTGATTGCCGTGGGGTGTACTTCGCCTGTCATTGTTCCCTCCATGCACTACTTAATTGGCTGTGGCTGATATCAAGCCCTTACATACAAATATGGTGTGTGTGAGTGTGTGTGTGTGTGTGCACGTGTGTGTGTGTGTGCGTGTGTGTGTGTGCGTGTGCGTGCGCGCGCGTGCGTGTGTGTGTGTGTGTGTGTGTGTGTGTGTGTGTGCGTGTGTGTGTGTGTGTGTGTGTGTGCGTGTGTGCGCGTGTGCGTGTGTGTGTGAGTGAGTGAGTGTGTGTGTGTGCGTGTGTGTATGTGTGTGTGTGTGTGTGTGTGTATGTGTGTGTGTGTGTGTGTGATGAGTGTGTGTGTGATGAGTGTGTGTGTGTGCATGTGCGTGTGTGTTTCTTGCCTGCATGTGGACAGACAGAAAGACAAGTGGAACAATTAGTAGATGGACAAGGACAACAGCAGATTTCTATATTCCATCTACAGGCTGTATGTCTGTTTCCTTGACTACAGACACGAAGTCCATCACATTGACTTGGTGATGTTTTGGTCTACAGAGTGAAAATTTAGCTGTAAGTAAGAGTACAGTACATTTGATGTTTTATGGCCAGGCAGATACATAGATACACATTTTCTAACACCCAGAATACTTTGCAGAGAAGTGCATTTGAGAGATTTTATGAAAAGGTTGTATTCTATGCTAAGGCTCAGTGCTGTGTAAAACTATATTTTTCCAGAAAGTATTTTTGAATGAACCGGTTGGGTTATGTTGATTGTTTGTTTATTTGTTTATTTATAATTGTATCAATCCAATCTGTCCAAAACATGCATTCCTGAAGCAACAAACATAGTGCTGATTTGTGTAGATTTCTGAAACTGAATGTGGCCTTTAATTTTCTGGCAGTGTGTCCACATAAGCTTCTGGTGCTATAGGGCTGAGAATATAATTCCCCAACTCAGCCCCTTTTACCTTATTAATCCAATCACAACTCAGCCTTTTTACCTTCTTAATCCAATCATAATGTATCCCTCAGCTTGACTGCAGCATCTTCCACGGTGGCACATTTTACGGTTAGTCCAGTCAGCAGTGGTCTCCACTCAAGCATTGCACTAGCTGTGGAAGACATTGGTTCAACAACCCAGGTCTGAGCTTTAGCCAGCATGGCCTCTCTGGTCTGAGCTCGGCAGGTGGCTTAGTGGCTTAGTGGGTAAGAGCGTTGTGCCAGTAACCGAAAGGTCGCTGGTTCTAATCCCCGAGCCGACTAGGTGAAAAATCTGTCGATGTGCCCTTGAGCAAGGCACTTAACCCTTTTTCTCCTGTAAGTCGCTCTGGATAAGAGCGTCTGCTAAATGACCAATTATTATTATTATTCTAAATGGCATCCAATCCCATATATACCTCTCTGGTCTGAGTTCTAAATGGCATCCAATCCCATATATACCTCTCTGGTCTGAGTTCTAAATGGCATCCAATCCCATATAAACCTCTCTGGTCTGAGTTCTAAATGGCATCCAATCCCATATAAACCTCTCTGGTCTGAGTTCTAAATGGCATCCAATCCCATATATACCTCTCTGGTCTGAGTTCTAAATGGCATCCAATCCCATATATACCTCTCTGGTCTGAGTTCTAAATGGCATCCAATCCCATATATACCAGCATTGCGTAGGGAATAGGGCATCCAATCCCATATATACCAGCATTGCGTAGGGAATAGGGCATCCAATCCCATATATACCAGCATTGCGTAGGGAATAGGGTGCCATTTGTTACACCCCTGGTCTCTCAGCTCCTGGCCGCTGGGTGAAGTAATTATAAGAAGATTCATCTAAAATGCTGCGACACCAACGTCAGTAGGAAGCAATCATTTTTAATTAGTGATTGCTGTGTATCTCAAATGTAATTTATTATGCATCTTCATTGATAATCAAAGGGACAAGAAGCATAAAACGTAACAAGCCATTAAAGGGGCTATTAAACAGACATAGGATTAATTGCCCCAAATGCCCCAGTAAATCTGATGTTAGATAGCTAAGCTGCTACGCTCTACAACAGAAGATAGTAATTCCCCAGTGTATCTGATGTTAGAGAGCTAAGCTGCTACGCTCTACAACAGAAGATAGTAATTCCCCTGTGTATCTGATGTTAGAGAGTTAAGCTGCTACGCTCTACAACAGAAGATAGTAATTCCCCAGTGTATCTGATGTTAGATAGCTAAGCTGCTACGCTCTACAACAGAAGATAGTAATTCCCCCTGTGTATCTGATGTTAGAGAGCTAAGCTGCTACTGATCTGACACTGAAGATAGTAATGTGTGTTAATCGGAACTGTTAAGTGAATGTCGAACACAACTTATTACGATAAGTGTTGATTGTTTTGCTCTGTATAGATAAAAGCATTAATACTTTTGTTTTGCTCAGGTTTACGAAGGTTTTTTTTTTTTAATGTTCTGTAGAAACAGATGAACACTGGGGGACGATGGAGAGACAGAAAGGTATTCTTCTCTTGCTGAAAGCGGGTATTGGAAGGAGTCAATAATGTATATACACTGTGTGTACTAAACATTAGGAACACCTTCCTAATATTGAGTTGCACCCCCTTTGTTCCTCAGAAAAGACTCAATTTGTCGGGGCATGGACTCTACAAGGTGTCAAAGCGTTCCACAGGGATGCTGGCCCATGTTGACTCCAATACTTCCCACAGTTGTGTCAAGTTGGCTGGATGTCCTTTGGGTGGTGGACCACAGCGTTACAGTTCTTGACACAAACCGGTGCGCCTGGCACCTATTACCATACCCTGTTCAAAGGCACTTAAACGTTTTGTCTTGCCCATACATCCTCTGAAAGGCACACATACACAATCCATGTCACAATTGTCTCAAGGCTAAAAAAATCCTTTAACCTGTCTCCTCACCTTCATCTGCACTGATTTGAAGTGGATTGAACAAGTGACATCAATAAGGGATCATAGCTTTCACCTGGATTCACCTGGTCAGTCTATGTCATGGAAAGAGCAGGTGTTCTTAATGTTTTGTATACTCAGTGTATATCCTGGATTGCTGATGCTATGTATTCGACATTGAGAGGTTTTGAAGCCACCTGTCAGCCATATTGTCACTCCCCAGTAGGAGCAGTCCTCCATGGGAAATAATGGAATTCTAAAGAATTTCAATGAAATGTTTCATGGATAAATTGACATGTATTTAAGTAGTTTTTTGTTGTATTGGGGACAGTAACATTAGTGCTCTCTAAAAAAAAAAGTATGCTTAAATGAAAATATTTTTATATATATTTTTTGTCTTTAAAAAGGAAAATGTTTAGCTCACGTAATATAATTTAAAAGTATGCATTAAAGTGTCTGTAATAGAATAAATGTGACAAAAACGAATGTAGACATTAATAGATGCATTTCTACAGCCTCCAAAATATATATTTTTTTAAATGGTGGGGAAGTGCCAAGACGGAGTTACAGTGGCTTCTAGACACCGCCCCCTATCAGTCATTTAGTGTATATATAAATCATTGGAAGGAGACAATGCGGGCTTAAACAGCCTATCAATAGGGACTGAGTCGTATGGATAACATAAACGCTTGTTTTGCCACCACACATAACATGCTAGCATATACAGTATGTCACCACTAAGCTAGCCTCTCTGTTTCCCTCCTTACACAGAGATCCATTCAGTCAATAATGCTATTGTTGTCAGTGGTGTAAAGTACTTAAGTAAAAATACTTAAAAGTACTACTTAAGTAGTTTTTGGGGATATCTGTACTTTACTATTTATATTTTTTGACAACTTTTACTTTTACTCCACTGCATTCCTAAATAAAATAATATACTTTTTAATCCATACATTTTCCCTGACACCCAAAAGTACATGTTACATTTTGAATGCTTAGCAGGACAGGAGAATGGTCCAATTCACAGACTTATCAAGAGAACATCCCTGGTCATCCATACCGCCTCTGATCTGGCGGACTCACTAAACACACATGCTTCGTTTTGTAAATGATATCTGAGTGTTGGAGTGTGCACCTGGCTATCTGTAAATGATGTCTGAGTGTTGGAGTGTACCCCTGGCTAAAAAACAAGAAAATGGTGCCGTCTGGTTTACTTTATGTAAGGCGTTTGAAATGATTTATACTTTTACTTTTGATACTTAAGTATATTTTAGCAATTAAATGTACTTTTGATACTTAAGTATATTTAAAACCAAATACTTTTACTCAAGTAGCCTTTTGCTGGGTGACTTTCACTTTTATTTGAGTCATTTTCTGTTAAGGTATCCTTACTTTTATTCAATATGTTGAGAGAGAGAGAGAGAGAGAGAGAGAGAGAGAGAGAGAGAGAGAGAGAGAGAGAGAGAGAGAGAGAGAGAGAGAGAGAGAGAGAGAGAGAGAGAGAGAGAGAGAGAGAGAGAGAGAGAGAGAGAGAGAGAGAGAGAGAGAGAGAGAGAGAGAGAGATGAGAGAGAGAGAGAGAGAGAGAGAGATGGAGATCATATGTTGAGGACTGTGTAAGTAGTATTGCCTCCTTACAGAAGAGGGACAACTCTTTGTCAACAAACAATAATATTTTGGATAACTTTTAGGCTTGTCTAAAAACTTTTTTTTTTCAAAAACTCAGATGAAGACAATTCCTATATTTTTGGCAGGTATTTGTGTGGATATATTGGCCATCACGTTCTATGGTTATTAAAATCCAGAATGAGGTCATTTCTGGTCAATATTTCTGTCCATTTAGAGGACTGTTCTGTGTTCTGTGTTCTGTGTTCTGTGTTCTGTGTTCTGTGTTCTGTGTTCTGTGTAGCCTCTTAACATATAGTGACATAAGGAGATGCATGATGCATGACCAGTTAGCTAGTTGGTTTAACTTAACCTATTTAAGTAACACGTGTCTGTCCCTCCCACGAGAATTCTCCTCCATGGTTAACCCACTGATGTGATGATGCCTCGTTATATTTGTCCCTGCCGTGGCACCGTAGTCCAACCGTTGTGGAGTACTAAAACATATGGCTTTGGATGTATACAGCGGTCCTAATTACTGGCATTATCTCATTGGCTGTTGTAAGACTGTTGTGCCATCTCCCATTTATTTAATTAGGCTTTCACATATTGGCAAAGCCCATTAACGTTAGCACTGTATTCAAAATAATATTCAGCCTTTTTTTGGTAATGTGGAGCAATTTGTAATGCAATTAGCTGGACTAATTACATTTTTGTAGCACTAATCAAAGGAATATGCTAGAACATTCTTCCTGCCGCCAGTCCACTCTCTGTTCACGTTTTAACTTGATGGTTTAAAAGAGGCTCCTGCTCCCCCCTTCCACTCCACTTAATCACCTAATTTGCATTTTATATTGGTAAATCAAATGAAGCACCCGTAGCTTTTAACTTGATTGACTGTGGCCAGGGCTGCTCAGATGAGCTCAGGGCTGCAGAGGGGACATTTTCTGAGCCGAAAATTAGACCACTTTTAATGCTGCAAGAGGAGAAGAGCAGTGGAGGGAGGGAGGGAGGGAGGGAGGGAGGGAGGGAGGGAGGGAGAGAGAGAGAGAGAGAGAGAGAGAGAGAGAGAGAGAGAGAGAGAGAGAGAGAGACAGACAGACAGAGAGAGAGAGAGAGAGAGAGAGAGGGGGGGGGGGCAGGCTAAACCTGGGTTCCTACATTCAGCAAATCGCATTCACTCAACTAATTAAAATGATTTCCCCTGTTTTTGTGTCTGTGTTTGCCAGCCAGTACAGGGGGTCTAGATAGATAGATAGACAGACAGACAGACAGACAGACAGACAGACAGACAGAGAGAGAGAGAGAGAGAGAGAGAGAGAGAGAGAGAGAGAGAGAGAGAGAGAGAGAGAGGCAGGCAGGCAGGCAGGCAGGTAGGTAGATAGACAGGTTCATAGTCCACACTTATCTTCCTCTCCTCTCATATCTAATGTCTAGTATGTATTCCTCAACATCCACACAGACAGCCAGGGTATAATGACCTGTATACTGTACATACTGGTGTAGCTGATCGATCACAGATCAATAGTTGTTCTATTTAGATAATGGCGCTCTAGTCTGCGGTAAATGGTATCAACATAACGGCATGTCCATACATATTGCCACCAACAGAAATGAAAATAAGCGCTATATCATCTGATTATAGCACAATGCAAGCATCGGTATCAGGACATGTGTTGGATACTGTTACACACAGTAGATATGGAGCAATATGGACAGAGTTTCATCATGTTGAACTGAACACATTTTAATAGAAATGTACATAAATATATACAACAAATATACATATCCTCAGCAGTTGATTCATATCCTCAACAGTTGATTCATATCCTCAACAGTTGATTCATATCCTCAACAGTTGATTCATATCCTCAACAGTTGATTCATATCCTCAACAGTTGATTCATATCCTCAACAGTTGATTCATATCCTCAACAGTTGATACTGAGCACCAACTCTGATGGCAATACAGTACAACACATTTCATATTACAAAATAGCTATTCAAGCATTGATAAATGCTGTCAATAAAGAGTGTAGTGTAATTCCACAGCTGATCATTGTGTGACAGTTCTCTTGGAAACAGACCAATGTATCTTTAGAAAGAGGTTGAAGTAAAACAGAAAAACAAAGGTGAGCGTGAGAGGGCAGAAAACACAGGAATGAGAAGAGGTGGAAAAAAAAGAAAATGGGAGGGGAAAGAGATGGAGAAAGGAGGAACGAGGCGGTGTTTCTCCAGGGAGTATAATCCAACTGAATAATAGCTGCAGCTAACAGCTCGGAGCAACGTCGTATTGGTGGGTAGCGAGGAAGGAGGCCTGGTGTCGGCACCGCCAGCCGCTTCCCCCGCAACGCCACAGTCAGACTAATTGCAGCTTTTAGCATCATTACTGCTGGGATGTGAATGTCAAAATGGACAGGGCTACCAACCCTTTGACAACCAGGCAACTACCAGCCAGCACGCCAACCAGCAGCACGAGCCCCTGGGGGTGGAGAGAGAGACAGAAACAGATCATCTTTGGTTGGTTGTTTTTTTTAGCTTTTTCTTTCTTTCAAACTAGACTGAGAAAAAAATATTGATAGTTTCAAAAATATGTTTTGCCTCGGAAACATGTTGTAATATAATTCACTGTCTTTGTATTGTCAATGTTGTAAATTTAACACAGACATAAATAAATACTCTTAACTGGTTAAGATTTGTTGTTTCAATTATTACTGATGGTTATTGAGATTTCTGCTCTCACAACTGTCATCATCATCATGTGTTTTCTATCTAGTGTATAAAACAGTATATATAAAACATCAGTATATATAAAACATCAGTATATATAAAACATCAGTATATATATAACATCAGTATATATAAAACAGTATATATAAAACATCAGTATATATAAAACATCAGTATATATAAAACATCAGTATATATAAAACAGTATATATAAAACATCAGTATATATAAAACATCAGTATCTATAAAACATCAGTATGTATTAAACAGTATATATAAAACAGTATATATATATATATATATATACTGTTTTATATATACTGTTTTATATATACTGTTTCATTTATGCTGTTTTATATATGCTGTTTTATATATGCTGTTTTATGCATACTAATGTTTTATATATACTGATGTTTTATATATACTGATGTTTTATATATACTGTTTTATATATAGTTATATATATATATATATATATATCTCTTTTATATATACTGATGTTTTATATATACTGATGTTTTATATATACTGTTTTATATATACTGATGTTTTAAATATACTGTTTTATATATACTGATGTTTTATATATACTGATGTTTTAAATATACTGTTTTATATATACTGATGTTTTATGTATACTGATGTTATATACTGTTTATATATACTGTTTTATATATACTGTTATATGTACTGTTTTGTATATATTGAACGTCTGCATGATATAGCGTCATATAGACGTCATAGATGTCATGGCTGCAGATGGCTCAGAATAGAGCAGACAGTGGAGGATCCTTTCCCCAGTGGAGGATCCTTTCCCCCACTGGAGGATCCTTTCTCCCAGTGGAGGATCCTTTCCCCCAGTGGAGGTCCTCCCCCCAGTGGAGGATCCTTTCCCCCAGTGGAGGATCCTTTCCCCCAGTGGAGGATCCTTTCCCCCAGTGGAGGATCCTTTCCCCCAGTGGAGGATCCTTTCCCCCATTCAGGAGACAGAAGCTCTCTGTCAACATGAAGAGCAGAAGGGAAGATCCTCTCTAAGATGCTCTCATTCTCTATATCCTTCACATCTTCCTATCATATCGTCGCATCACATCTTCCTATCAGATCATCCTATCACATCTTCCTATCAGATCATCCTATCACATCTTCCTATCATATCTTCCTATCATATCTTCCTATGAAGCCGTATGAAAGATATAAAGGAAAGTCATGCTCCCAACCTGTAGAAGGGGTATCTCTGGGCGCTGGGGTTGCAAGTGTATAGGCAACAGAGGATCGAAGGGAGAAACAGTGAGTGTAGTATTCTCTCTTCTTTCAGTGAGGCGTTGCCTCTTCAGAGAACTGACCTTTGAGATGAAGTCACTTTCTACCTGTGGATAAAGTACGGCCTCTCCAACCCCGTCTCCATATGTGATCTTGTTTGTTACATGGGAAGACTCCTGTTTTACGTAGTTGGACTCTCAGTCTCTGACGATGTGGCATAATTCATCTAAATATCGTGCAGAAATGATCGTCTACACATCCAAAGGTTCCTTGTTATTGCAAACCCGAAAAAGCAACTGCATTAAAGCCCATTGAACTTTAAAGAATATGTGGTTAATGTTATCATTATTAAATAAAAGGTTGTAAAATGTAGAGTCAAACAAATGAAATGTTAACAGGTGAAATATTTTCCAATGAATTCCAAAGTATGTTACTGCTGTTGATTACTCCTGTTGTTGATAGCATCTTTCTCTTCCTGGTTGGCATTGGAAATGATTGGCTGTGCAATATTCCATTCCACCAGGCAGTCTAGTGCAGTAGCAGTGAAAAGATTGCCTGCCCTCCATCTCTCCAGTAAATCGAAAGAGGGGAGGAATCAATTACCCGGTATAATATGCATACCTGGTAAGAGCCTATTCAATGATTTTACAGTCGAGCTTGTTTTGAATGTTTTGGAGCCTGTTCAACAGTGACCCTGGCGACCGGCAACAAAAACAAGCGTGTAAAAACAACTAAGGTCGTCTCTTCTCAGGTGTTGGTGCATCGGGATAAGTGTGACAAGGCCAAGTGTGTTTGGAGATTTATCTAGGAGTGCTGCTATGATAGAGCCAAGGGACGAACAGACGTTACTGTATGAGGGGCAGTGACAGACAGACAGACAGACAGACAGACAGACAGGCAGACAGCACAGCGCAGCACTAGGAATGTTTGTTTGAAGGTAATTCCCAATGCTGTTCTCCCTCCGTTGTTCCACACACTGCAGAATCCTCCTTAGCTTGTCTATCAATCCTGCTTCGTGCTGAATCAGAGGGCAGGTAGGCAGTGTTGTGTGAGTGAGAGTAGACTCACGCGGGGGGGGGGGGGAGCGCCGGTGGGGAGATAAATAACGCCACCTAATTTCCCGGCAGCATCCCGATGAGCCAGCAACCCACCCAATGTAGAACGGAATGCGAGAACGAGAGGACGCAATCCGCAGGTGAATCATTTATATCGGCGATGGCGAGGTGCTGTGATGTCAGCCATTAATCTATATCACGGGCGCTCGTGAAAGTGCCACCGCGACAGGAAGAGAGGAACACACGTTAAGACCGCTGGCGTCTCAAATGGCACCCTATTCCCTATATAATGAGCTGCTTTTTTTTTTTTTACCAGGGACCTTTGACCAGGACCCATAGGGCTCTGGTCAAAAGTAGTGCACTATATAGGGAATAGGGTGCCATTCTCTGGTCTAAAGTAGTGCACTATATAGGGAATAGGGTGCCATTCTCTGGTCTAAAGTAGTGCACTATATAGGGAATAGGGTGCCATTCTCTGGTCTAAAGTAGTGCACTATATAGGGAATAGGGTGCCATTCTCTGGTCTAAAGTAGTGCACTATATAGGGAATAGGGTGCCATTCTCTGGTCTAAAGTAGTGCACTATATAGGGAATAGGGTGCCATTCTCTGGTCTAAAGTAGTGCACTATATAGGGAATAGGGTGACATTTGGGACGCACACACATCAGTGATCCAGAGAGGGGAGAACACTGGAGGGGTCAAACTCTGGAGCATCCAATGACAAGTCGGGAATTTTCACCCCAAGAAGTGGACTTACCGACTGGTGCTTCCCACACGTCAAAGTTACTAGGCTCGTAATCACATCATAAAGAAAATATTTGGTGCCATTAGCTCCGTAATGGGTTCCAGAAGTGTGCTGAGGCACGGAGCGGGCTCTGGCCCATTTGCCCTGTAAAGTCCCAAACACACACACACACACACACACACGCAAGTGCACACACCTCGTCCTGGCGATGGCAGCTGTAGAGGTATCACCCAACACCTGTTTGTGAAAGGTTGCTTCAAATGGACCCTCCGCTCTCTTCAACTCATAAATGTCCATAATGTTTATTTCCCCAATGTATCAATCTGGTTTATGTCTTGAAAAGTAAGCTGCTCTTCGTCTCTCTGGCCATAGATAAATTATTTAACAAACAAAACAAAAAAATTATTTGTTCAAATGAATTAGTATTCAATTTAGTCTTAAACACCAAAAGGAATTACATTATTAATAGCATAATGACATATCTATTAATAACATAATTACCTACAGTATCAATAACATAATGACCTACAGTATTAATAACGTAATGACCTACAGTTTTAATAACATAATGACCTACAGTATTAATAACATAAAGGGGTGTGGTATATGGCCAATATACCACAGCTAAGGAATGTTATAACGCACAACTCAACATGGGGTGCCTGGACACAGCCCTTAGCCGTGTTATATTGGCCAAATTCCACAAACCCCAGAAGTACCTTACTGCTATTATAAACTGGTTACCAATGGAATTAGAGCAGTAAAAATAAATGTTTTGTCATACCCGTGGTATACAGTCTGATATACCACGGCTGTCAGCCAATCAGCATTCAGGGCTTGAACCACCCAGTTTCTAATATTAAATATATACCTTACACATATTGCATATTTGAATGCCTTTGCATAGTATGAACTAAAGTTGTCTTTAATTAAAGCTAATTATACTGAACAAAATCATAAATGCAAAATGCAATAATTTAAAAGGTTTTACTGAGTTATATCTCATCTCGGTACCTAATGGCAGTCAGGCTACCTCTGGCGAGCACATGGAGGGCTGTGCAGCCCCCAAAGAAATGCCACCCCACACCATGACTGACCCACCGCCAAACCGGTCATGCTGGCAGCAGAACGTTCTCCACGGCGTCTCCAGACTCTGTCACGTCTGTCACATGTGCTCAGTGTGAACCTGCTTTCATCTGTGAAGAGCACAGGGCGCCAGTGGCGAATTTGCCAATCTTGGTGTTCTCTGGCAAATGCCAAACGTCCTGCACGGTGTTGGGCTGTAAGCACAACCCCCACCTGTGGACGTCGGGCCCTCATACCACCCTCATGGAGTCTGTTTCTGACCGTTTGAGCAGACACATGCACATTTGTGACCTGCTGGAGGTCATTTTGCAGGGCTCTGGCAGTGCTCCTCCTGCTCCTCCTTGCACAAAGGCGGAGGTAGCAGTCCTGCTGCTGGGTTGTTGCCCTCCTACGGCCTCCTCCACATCTCCTGATGTACTGGCCTGTCTCCTGGTAGCGCCTCCATGCACTGGACACTACGCTGACAGACACAGCAAACCTTCTTGCCACAGCTTGCATTGATGTGCCATCCTGGATGAGCTGCACTACCTGAGCCACTTGTGTGGGTTGTAGACTCCGTCTCATGCTACCACTAGAGTGAAAGCACCGCCAGCATTCAAAAGTGACCAAAACATCAGCCAGGAAGCAAAGGAACTGAGAAGTGGTCTGTGGTCACCACCTGCAAAACCAGTCCTTTATTGGGGGTGTCTTGCTAATTGCCTATAATTTCCACATGTTGTCTATTCCATTTGCACAACAGCATTTGAAATGTATTGTCAATCAGTGTTGCTTCCTAAGTGGACAGTTTGATTTCACAGAAGTGTGATTGACTTGGAGTTGCATTGTGTTGTTTAAGTGTTCCCTTTATTTTTTTTAGCAGTGTATATATATATATATATATATATATATATATATATATATATATATATATATATATATATATATATGACCTATACAGTGCCTTCGGAAAGTATTCAGACCCCTTGAAAATGTATGCACTCACTCACTGTAAGTCGCTCTGGATAAGAGCGTCTGCTAAATGACTAAAATGTAAAAATGTAAAAAGAAATGTTTAGGCTACTACATGATATTAGAATTGTCCCTGTACCCATCATGAGGTTGCTACAACCTGGACTATGAATGAAAGTTTACAACGTAGGTGCACAGGTCGAGAGAAAAATGTGAGTAATCAAGGTGACAAACAGCGACACATTCAATACCGCCTTGCACACTCTTGCCTGAATCTATCTGATCTATGGTGTGATAATTAGTCCAACAGTTTCAAATGAGAGTTTCTATTGGACAAATTCAGGTATATTTATCCCCATTTTAAGAATTGTTTTAAGAAGGTCATACCAAGGATTGTTTTGCTTTTTGATTCTGAATTTTAAGACCCCTTGAAGTATGAAAATAAAATATTTTAAAAGTATTTGATGAAAAAATGTATTTGGCCTGCTATTAACCCATACAAACACGTTGAATAACAGATTCACTACATGGTCCCCACAAAAACATCTAAAGTAAGTTTGTTCTGAAATGTCTATCCTATATCTGAGATATATATGAAAGATCAGGAAGCATTTCTATTAAAAAATAATAATGATATATTTAACCCCTTATTTTTGGCACTAAACAGTCTCCATATATACTTCCATAAATCTTTTCAACTGGTACCGGGGGACCTTCAGACGAGTCTTGTGAGGCCTGTCGGCGTCCTACAGCAAAACAACTGACATGTACATGTTCATGAGAGTCTCACCTTTCCACAGAGGGGTCATATTAGTGTGTAGCCCAAACTGTTCGGACCGCTACAGACAGAAGTTGGCAGATCTGCTGTACCAACTTCAGATGAGTCCCAAGATGCTTGTGGGGGTCGTCTCTGTTAACTTTCACAGCAGATGCAGAAATGTTACATAGGCGGATACGGTGGATTGAGACGCATCAAATGCAACAAATCTCTCTAGCTTAAACTGAGAATTTTATTGTGATTTTTTTATTATGCTAATTCATTCACATTTTGAAGAAACGTTTTTCAACCGAATCGGCAGAACGAATACACCCTTGATCACACGCAAACACAGTCCACTTTCATAGCAGCCACATGCAAACAGCATGATCGCATAATTCCTTCACGTATCTACGTGCTCTCCTCCTCTCAGCTTTCTGTGACCAGGCGAAAAAACCTTTCCAAGCCAAACCTTCATATCATAACCGCTAACCGCTACACACAACCTACATCATTGTCACCATATTAGCTAACGTCAGTCAACATACACTACCAGTAAAAAGTTTGGACACACCTACTCATTCAGGGTTTTTCTTTATTTTTACTATTTTTTACATTGTAGAATAATAGTGAAGAAATCAAAACTATGAAATAACACATATGGAATCACGCAGTAAACAGAAAAGTGTTTAAAAAAAAATATATATATTTTATATTTGAGATTCTTCAAATAGCCACCCTTTGCCTTGATGACAGCTTTGCACACTCTTGGCATTCTCTCAACCAGCTTCATGAGGTAGTCACCTGCAATGCATTTCAATTAACAGTTGTGCCTTCTTAAAAGTTAATTTGTGGAATTTCTTTCCTTCTTAATGCGTTTGAGCCAATCAGCAGTGTTGTGACAAGGTAGGGGGGTATACAGAAGATAGCCCTATTTGGTAAAAGACCAAGTCCATATTATGGCAAGAACAGCTCATGTAGGCAAAGAGAAATGACAGTCCATCATTACTTTAAGACATGAAGGTCAGTCAATATGGAACTATTCAAGAACTTTGAAAGTTTCTTCAAGTGCAGTCGCAAAAACCATCAAGCGCTATGATGAAACTGGCTTTCATGAAGATCGCCACAGGAATGGAAGACCCAGAGTTACCTCTGCTGCAGAGGATAAGTTCATTAGAGTTACCAGCCTCAGAATAAATGCTTCACAGAGTTCAAGTAACAGACACATCTCAACATCAACTGTTCAAGAGGGGACTGTGTGAATCAGGACTTCATGGTCGAATTGCTGCAAAGAAACAACTACTAAAGGACACCAATAAGAAGAAGGGACCTGCTTGGGCCAAGAAACACGAGCAATGGACATTAGAGTGGTGGGAATTTGTCCTTTGGTCTAGAGTCCAAATTTGAGATTTTGGGTTCCAACCGCTGTGTCTTTGTGAGACGCGGTGTGGGTGAACGGATGATCTCTGCATGTGTTGTTCCCACCGTGAAGCATGGAAGAGGAGGTGTTATAGTGTGGGGGTGCTTTGCTGGTGACACTGTCTGTGATTTATTTAGAATTCAAGGCACACTTAACCAGCATGGCTACCACTGCATTCTTCAGTGATACGCCATCCCATCTGTTTTGGGCTTAGTGGGACTATCATTTGTTTTTCAACAGGACAATGACCCAACACAACTCCAGGCTTTGTAAGGGCTATTTGACCAAGAAGGAGAGTGATGGAGTGGTGCATCAGATGACCTGGCCTCCAAAATACCCTGACCTCAACCAAATTGAGATGGTTTGGGATGAGTCGGACCACAGAATGAAGGAAAAGCAGCCAACAAGTGCTCAGCATATGTGGGAACTCCTTCAAGACTGTTGGAAAAGCATTCCAGCTGAAGCTGGTTGAGAGAATGCCAAGAGTGTGCAAAGCTGTCATCAAGGCAAAGGGTGGCTATTTGAAGAATCTAAAATCTAAAATATATTTTGATTTGTTTAACACTTTTTTGGTTACTACATGATTCCATATGTGTTATTTCATAGTTTTGATGGCTTCACTATTATTCTACAATGTAGAAAAAAGTAAAAAATAAAGAAAAACCCTTGAATGAGTAGGTGTGTCCAAACCTTTTGACAGGTACTGTAAGTAAACTGTCATTGTTGTGCCAGGACAACAACCTCTCCCTCAACGTCAGCAAAACAAAGGTGTTTTGACTGTTTCTGTAGCTACTAGAACTAACATAACCGCTACATACAGCCTACATCGTTGTCACCATATTAGATGACGTCATAGTCAACATAGCTACTAGAACTAACGCGTTAGTAAACCCGCTACAATCATGCAGTACAGTCAGCAAGCAGTTTAGCAGTTACACTGGTGGGCCCCGGTGGCAATAAATTAATAAAACCAAAAGCTTACCTTGACCATAGCCAGCTAGCTAACATAGCATCCCTCTCTGTTTGAGCCAGGTGTTTGAGTAGGCTAAGCTAGCTAGCTGCATTCGCTAGCTAATTGAAATTGAAAGTGAAAAAAATACTACGAAATATAGCTAGCTCTCTCTCTCTCTTGCTTCTCCTTTATTTTTAAAGAAATTAATTTGTTCAAATCTGTTCAACTATTGTCTTTCTCTGTCTTTGAGTCAACTACTCACCACATTTTATGCACTGCAGTGCTAGCTAGCTAGCTGCAGCTTATGCTTTCAGTACTAGATTCATTCTCTGATCCTTTGATTGGGTGGACAACATGTCAGTTCATCCTGCAAGATCTCTGATAGGATGGAGGACTTCCTCTGGAATTTGTCATAATTACTGTGTAAGTCTATGGAAGGGTGTGAGTACCTTGAGCCTCCTAGGTTTTGTATTGAAGTCAATGTACCCAGAGGAGGACGGAAACTAGCTGTCCTCCGACTACACCATGGTGCTACCCTACAGAGCGCTGTTTAGGCTAGACCTTCATTGCAAAACAGTGTGTTTTAATCAATTGTTTGGTGACACCTGAATATATTTAGTATAGTTTCATCTAAAAAGGATAACTTTTTTAAATGTTTCACTATTTTTATTTTTATGAAATATGCTGAGGAGGATGGTCACCCCCCCCCCCCCCACACACACACACACACACACACACACACACACACACACACACACAAACTGAAACATCCTTTGTGGAGCAACCAAATCTGAGCCGCCTCATACTCCTCTGTCTATAAACATCATTATCAGTCTCAAATTGGCTCGGGAGGAATAATGGAAATGTCTATTGCATCTGAAAGCATTAGTGCATGTCTGTCCCAGCCCACTCCTCTGCTCCCCTGGGAATAAATTATGAGGGTGCACCCTTGGTTAATTTTTTATAAAAGCTATCTCCTTTGGCTATCAGCCAAGAGGGTAAAAGAAGAAATGGGTCTTTCCACTGCTTTAAATATACTATCGATATTACTAATAGGGTGGTGGGGGAGGCCAAATGAGTATTTGTGTGCGTGCGTGTGTGTGTGTGCGTGCGTGCATGTGCGTGTGTGTGTGTGCGTGTGTGTGTGTGCGTGTGTGTGTGCGTGTGTGTGTGCGTGTGCATGTGCGTGTGTGTGTGTGCGTGTGCGTGTGCGTGTGCGTGTGCGTGTGTGTGTGTGTGTGTGTGTGTGTGTGTGTGTGTGTGTGTGTGTGTGTGTGTGTGTGTGTGTGTGTGTGTGTGTGTGTGTGTGTGTGTGTGTGTGTGTGTGTGTGTGTGTGTGTGTGTGTGTGTGTGTGTGTGTGTGTGTGTGCGAGTGTGTGTGTGTGTGTGTGTGTGTGTGTGTGTGTGTGTGTGTGTGTTTGACTGTCATTGTCAGCATTATCAGAGATCTTCCCTGGATGTGAAGGGCTTTGCCCTGCCACCTGTTCCTGTTCTCTTCTGTTCCGTCCCCCTAATGTTCCTCCGTTTATTACTTACGGTTTCCCAACCACATGTGGTCCCCATGTCAGATGAGATGTCTGATACTTCACCGTCACAGGCAGTCTATTCAATTTGGTCATAAAGGTAATTACTATTAACTTTCATTGGTAAAAAACTGTAAAAAATATATATATATTTTATATCAGCAAGCTTTGAGGTTTTATAGAGGCATGAGAAAATGACTGTGAGTATAGGTTTTGTTTTATACAAACAAGTTTTACTTAAAGGTGGTACATGAGGTATAATGTACAAGTGGGTAATATTCGAATGAGGGTTTGGTGAGATCGATTTAGTGAATGTATCACAACAAACAGCACATTTAATTTACTAAGCATTCAAACATGAACCCCTTTCCTAATGTACTTCAGTCTTTATAAAAGTTAGAGTAATTTTAGACAAAACGTTATGGCCACACGCCTCAGATCTGCTCCTGAGTTGTAGTGACGTTTCAACTGATGCTTCCCACCTAGAGGATTTGTGTTGCCGTGGTTTCCCGGATGCTATCTCTGGGATCATTGTGAGCTTCCTAATGCCGCAATGACTTTCAGGTGAACCGCGCTGAACCGCCAACGTCGTCGACAACTGTCCTAGAGATACAGGCTATGGCAGCCTGCTAAATATGCCTGTGGAGCTCAGAGAGCCGCGCCGTTGGTTTACGAGTTGGTTGGTTATGAGTCGTGGCCCCAAGTTCAAGCTTGGAAAATAAAGAATGTTCAGGGGGGAGAACGACAAGAACTGATTATGACTGGATGTATGAGGGTCAATCAATGTAAGTGACTTAATGAATATACAGGTAGGTCCATAAATATTTGGACATTGACCAAGTTGTTATTATTGTAGCTGTCTACCACAGCATATTGAAGTTGGAATTAAATAATGAATATTGAGCTTGACTTTCAGCTTTAGTTTTGAGGGTATTTGCATCCAAATGGGGTGAACGGTGTAGGAATTAGAGCACTTTTTATATGTGCCCCCCCCCCCCATTTTTAAGGGACCAAAAGTAATTGGACAATTGGCTGCTCAGCTGTTCCATGGCCAGGTGTGTGTTTGGCTGCTCAGCTGTTCCATGACCAGGTGTGTGTTTGGCTGCTCAGCTGTTCCGTGACCAGGTGTGTGTTTGGCTGCTCAGCTGTTCCGTGACCAGGTGTGTGTTTGGCTGCTCAGCTGTTCCGTGACCAGGTGTGTGTTTGGCTGCTCAGCTGTTCCGTGACCAGGTGTGTGTTTGGCTGCTCAGCTGTTCCGTGACCAGGTGTGTGTTTGGCTGCTCAGCTGTTCCGTGACCAGGTGTGTGTTTGGCTGCTCAGCTGTTCCGTGACCAGGTGTGTGTTTGGCTGCTCAGCTGTTCCATGACCAGGTGTGTGTTTGGCTGCTCAGCTGTTCCATGACCAGGTGTGTGTTTGGCTGCTCAGCTGTTCCACGTCCTGTGTAGCTCAGCTGGTAGAGCACGGCGCTTGTAACGCCAAGGTAGTGGGTTCGATCCCCGGGACCACCCATACACAAAAATGTATGCACGCATGACTGTAAGTCGCTTTGGATAAAAGCGTCTGCTAAATGGCATATTATTATTATTATTATTAGGTGTGTGATTGGCTGCTCAGTTGTTCCATGGCCAGGTGTGTGTTTGGCTGCTCAGCTGCTCCATGACCAGGTGTGTGATTGGCTGCTCAGCTGTTCCGTGACCAGGTGTGTGTTTGGCTGCTCAGCTGTTCCATGGCCAGGTGTGTGATTGGCTGCTCAGCTGCTCCATGACCAGGTGTGTGTTTGGCTGCTCAGCTGCTCCATGACCAGGTGTGTGATTGGCTGCTCAGCTTTTCCATGACCAGGTGTGTGTTTGGCTGCTCAGCTGTTCCATGACCAGGTGTGTGTTATTCCCTCATCAGTCCATTTACAAGGAAGCAGATAAAAGGTCTAGAGTTGATTTCAAGTGTGGCATTTGCATTTGGAATCTGTTGCTGTTAACCCTCAATATGAAGTCCAAAGACTCTGTCACTGCCAGTGAAGCAAGCCATCATTAGGCTGAAAAATCTAAACAAACCCATCAGAGAGAAAGCAAAAACATTAGGTGGTTTACGAGTCGTGGCCCCAAGTTCAAGCTTGGAAAATCAAGAATGTTCAGGGGGGGAGAACGACAAGAACTGATTATGACTGGATGTATGAGGGTCAATCAATGTAAGTGACTTAATGAATATACAGGTAGGTCCATAAATATTTGGACATTGACCAAGTTGTTATTATTGTAGCTGTCTACCACAGCATATTGGAGTTGGAATTAAATAATGAATATTGAGCTTGACTTTCAGCTTTAGTTTTGAGGGTATTTGCATCCAAATGGGGTGAACGGTGTAGGAATTAGAGCACTTTTTATATGTGCCCCCCCCCCCCCCCCCATTTTTAAGGGACCAAAAGTAATTGGACAATTGGCTGCTCAGCTGTTCCATGACCAGGTGTGTGATTGGCTGCTCAGCTGTTCCATGGCCAGGTGTGTGTTTGGCTGCTCAGCTGTTCCGTGACCAGGTGTGTGTTATTCCCTCATCAGTCCATTTACAAGGAAGCAGATAAAAGGTCTAGAGTTGATTTCAAGTGTGGCATTTGCATTTGGAATCTGTTGCTGTTAACCCTCAATATGAAGTCCAAAGACTCTGTCACTGCCAGTGAAGCAAGCCATCATTAGGCTGAAAAATCTAAACAAACCCATCAGAGAGAAAGCAAAAACATTAGGTGGCCAAATCAACTATTTGGTACATTCTTAAAAAGAAAGAACACACTGGTGAGCTCAGGAACACCAAAAGGCCCGGAAGACCACGGAAAATAACTGTGGTGGATGACAGAATAATTATTTCCCTGGTGAAGAAAAACTCCTTCACAACAGTTGGCCAGATCAAGAACACCCTCCAGGAGGTAGGAGTATCTGTGTCAAAGTCAACAATCAAGAGAAGACTTCACCAGAGTAAATACAGAGGGTTTACCACAAGATGTAAACCATTGTAGTCCCATGTAGCTCAGTTGGTAGAGCATGGCGCTTGCAACGCCAGGGTTGTGGGTTATTTTCCCACGGGGGGCCAATATGAATATGTATGCACTCACTAACTGTAAGTCGCTCTGGATAAGAGCGTCTGCTAAATGACTGAAATTGGTAAGCCTCAAAAACAGGAAGACCTGAATGAAAAGCCTGTACAGTTCTGGAACAACATCCTATGGACAGATGAGACAAAGATCAACTTGTACCAGAATGATGGGAAGAGAAGAGAAGGGAGAAGGGAGAAGAGAAGGAACTGCTCATGATCCAAAGCATACCACCTCATCTGTGAAGCATGGTGGAGGTAGTGTTATGGCGTGGGCATGTATGGCTGCCAATGGAACTGGTTCCCTTGTATTTATTGATGATGTGACTGCTGACAAAAGCAGCAGGATGAATTCTGAAGTGTTAAGGGCTATATTACCTGCTCAGATTCAGCCAAATGCTTCAAAACTCATTGGACGGCGCTTCACAGTGCAGATGGACAATGACCCGAAGAATACTGCGAAAGCATCCCAATATTTTTTTAAGGCAAAGAAATTGAATGTTTTGCAATGGCCAAGTCAATCACCTGACCTGAATCCAATTGAGCATGCATTTCACTTGCTGAAGGCAGGAACTGAAGACAGCTGCAGTAGAAGGCCTGGCAGAGCATCACCAGGGAAGAAACCCAGCATCAGGTGATGCCTATGGGTTCCAGACTTCAGGCAGTCATTGACTGCAAAGGATTTGCAACCAAGTATTAAAACTCACAATTTAATTTATATGATTATGTTAGTTTGTCCAATGACTTTTAAGTTCCTAAAATTGGGGGGCTATTTATGAAAATGGTTGTAATTCCAACACGGTTCATACAAGAATATTGACAAAACCCTTAAATTAAAGATGAAAGTCTACACTTAAAGCACATCTTGATTGTTTCCTTTCAAATCCATTGTGGCGGCGTACAGAGACAAAACGATGCAGATTGTGTCACTGTCCAAATACGTATGGGCCTGACTGTATGTGTACATATAGAAGACAGCACTAAGTAATTGGATGACTGCTTAAGTTATTTTATTGTTTTAATCCTTTATCTAGAGTTTTATGTTTTGTGTTTCTGTATTTATATGTTGACTGGGTAAATTCCTATGTCTATACATCTGTCTGTTGCTGGCAGTACTTAATCACTGAGTCAAATTCTGGGAATGGTTAAATATACTTGGTGAATAAAGGTGATTCTGATTTAACCAGGGAAGTCACATTGAGATTGACATCTTTTTTTAATACGTGAACCCTGGTCAGTAAAAGGATCAAAGGATCAGAATGTTTCAGTTCATAGATCGCTTCGCTAAGCCACGGCATTAGCAGTCGATCTCAGGTTAAAGATTTAGAAAACTGTAAATACCTTTAAAAAATGTTGAGTTGTCAATAGAAACATTGGTGCTTGGTCAGGAGCCTGAGATTATATGATGTAGGTGCCTTTGCCTCTGTCTGATCGAAATCTAATATACAAGGGAACCATTTTTGGACTCTACGTTTCCCCTTACTGCAATCTCCCGGTGGCCATGCTGTTGATGCTGGCCTTTCCACTAGAGTTGAGAGTCACCCAAGTGACTGGTGTTGTGGGAGACAGATGGACGGACGGACAGACGCAGTGCTCTTCAGGCGTCTTGTGCCACACACTGAAAAGTTGAAGTGTGGGTCTTTCAGCACGCAGCCTGGTTCCCTGTGGAACCGCGTGGCGGGACTCTTGGGCCCTTCCAAGGCTCTTAGCATTCTCTTTTCACACGCGCTCCGCTGACAAGTAACACTTGGAGTGTCCTCCTCATCGAAACATTCCATCCAAAGAGGCTCATCTCGAGTTTAGCAACACCCCCCCTCCACTCTCTCTCTCTCTCTCTCTCTCTCTCTCTCTCTCTCTCTCTCTCTCTCTCTCTCTCTCTCTCAGACATGTCTCTCTCTCTCTCTCTCTCTCTCTCTCTATCTCTCTCTCAGACATGTCTCTCTCTCTCTCTCTCTCTCTATCTGTATTTCTCTATCTCAATCTCTCAATCTCTCTCTCTCTGTCTCTCTCTCTTTTTCTCTCATACTCTCTCTCTCTCCATCTCTTTCTTTGCGTCTCTCTCTCTCCCAATCTCTCTCTCTATCTCTGTCTCTCTGTCTCTCTCTCTCTCTGCATCTCTCTCTTCACCCCCACCTGCTTCTGTCTCTCTCCAAGCTTCTCCCTTTCTGTCTCTCTCAATGCTTCTCCCTTTCTGTCTCTCTCCATGCTTCTCCCTTTCCGTCTCTCTCCATGCTTGCCGACAGACATCTTACGTTTCCTGAGGACTTCTCTGCTTCTCTCTAAGTTGGTTTTATCCATGGTTTTTCAAAGAAAACCATTCTGTTACCTAAACTGTTTTGGTCTATCAAAACATCCGACGCTCTGACTTAAATATGCAGTTATCTCATCCTGCTGACACAGTTTCTGCTGTGAGCCTTGGCCTTCTGTCGCTGTCTCTGTCTGTGGCTTTCCATCCACAACCAGTGTTGGGCTTTTGGGAGTCAGGCGCCGGACCGTTGGGACAACTTAGTCCCTATGCTCATTTTCCCCCACAATTCAATGTGGTCTCATCCAGAGGCCCCAGCTCGATTGTTCCCCTCAGCCGTAGCTCCAGGTACAGTGCTGCTTTTGTTCCAGGCCTCATAGAGCTGAATACAGTCAGGCAGCCAGACAGGTCGGAGGGGTATTCTATCAGGGCCCTTTGTCCTACCTCTTAGTCTCCCCGTCGCGGTCCCCTTACAATGGAGAATAGTCCCCATCACACTCCTCTTAGACAGGAGAATAGTCCCCATCACACTCCTCTTAGACAGGAGAATAGTCCCCATCACACTCCTCTTAGACAGGAGAATAGTCCAAATCACAGTCCCCTTAGACAGAATAATAGTCCCCATCACAGTCCCCTTAGACAGAATAATAGTCCCCATCACAGTCCCCTTAGACAGAATAATAGTCCCCATTACAATCCCCTTAGACAGGATAATAGTCCCCATCACAGTCCCCTTAGACAGGATAATAGTCCAAATCACAGTCCCCTTAGACAGAATAATAGTCCCCATCACAGTCCCCTTAGACAGAATAATAGTCCCCATCACAGTCCCCTTAGACAGAATAATAGTCCCCATCACAGTCCCCTTAGACAGAATAATAGTCCCCATTACAGTCCCCTTAGACAGGATAATAGTCCCCATCACAGTCCCCTTAGACAGAATAATAGTCCCCATTACAATCCCCTTAGACAGAATAATAGTCCACATCACAGTCCCCTTAGACAGGATTATAGTCCCCATCACAGTCCCCTTGGACAGAATAATAGTCCCCATCACAGTCCCCTTAGACAGAATAATAGTCCCCATCACAGTCCCCTTAGACAGGATAATAGTCCCCATCACAGTCCCCTTAGACAGGATAATAGTCCCCATTACAGTCCCCTTAGACAGGATAATAGTCCCCATCACAGTCCCCCTAGACAGGATAATAGTCCCCATTACAGTCCCCTTAGACAGGATAATAGTCCCCATCACAGTCCCCTTAGACAGAATAATAGTCCCCATCACAGTCCCCTTAGACAGAATAATTGTCCCCATCACAGTCCCCTTAGACAGGATAATAGTCCCCATCACAGTCCCCTTAGACAGGATAATAGTCCCCATCACAGTCCCCCTAGACAGAATAATAGTCCCCATCACAGTCCCCTTAGACAGGATAATAGTCCCCATCACAGTCCCCTTAGACAGGATAATAGTCCCCATCACAGTCCCCCTAGACAGGATAATAGTCCCCATCACAGTCCCCTTAGACAGGATAATAGTCCCCATCACAGTCCCCTTAGACAGGATAATAGTCCCCATCACAGTCCCCTTAGACAGGATAATAGTCCCCATCACAGTCCCCTTAGACAGGATAATAGTCCCCATCACAGTCCCCTTAGACAGGATAATAGTCCCCATCACAGTCCCCTTAGACAGGATAATAGTCCCCATCACAGTCCACTTAGACAGGATAATAGTCCCCATCACAGTCCCCTTAGACAGGATAATAGTCCAAATCACAGTCCCCCTAGACAGGATAATAGTCCCCATCACAGTCCCCTTAGACAGGATAATAGTCCCCATCACAGTCCCCTTAGACAGGATAATAGTCCCCATCACAGTCCCCTTAGACAGGATAATAGTCCCCATCACAGTCCCCCTAGACAGGATAATAGTCCCCATCACAGTCCCCTTAGACAGGATAATAGTCCCCATCACAGTCCCCTTAGACAGGATAATAGTCCCCATCACAGTCCCCCTAGACAGGATAATAGTCCCCATCACAGTCCCCTTAGACAGGATAATAGTCCCCATCACAGTCCCCTTAGACAGGATAATAGTCCCCATCACAGTCCCCTTAGACAGGATAATAGTCCCCATCACAGTCCCCTTAGACAGGATAATAGTCCCCATCACAGTCCCCTTAGACAGGATAATAGTCCCCATCACAGTCCCCTTAGACAGGATAATAGTCCCCATCACAGTCCACTTAGACAGGATAATAGTCCCCATCACAGTCCCCTTAGACAGGATAATAGTCCAAATCACAGTCCCCCTAGACAGGATAATAGTCCCCATCACAGTCCCCTTAGACAGGATAATAGTCCCCATCACAGTCCCCTTAGACAGGATAATAGTCCCCATCACAGTCCCCTTAGACAGGATAATAGTCCCCATCACAGTCCCCCTAGACAGGATAATAGTCCCCATCACAGTCCCCTTAGACAGGATAATAGTCCCCATCACAGTCCCCTTAGACAGGATAATAGTCCAAATCACAGTCCCCCTAGACAGGATAATAGTCCCCATCACAGTCCCCTTAGACAGGATAATAGTCCCCATCACAGTCCCCTTAGACAGGATAATAGTCCCCATCACAGTCCCCTTAGACAGGATAATAGTCCCCATCACAGTCCCCCTAGACAGGATAATAGTCCCCATCACAGTCCCCTTAGACAGGATAATAGTCCCCATCACAGTCCCCTTAGACAGGATAATAGTTGTTGATATGAGAGATGCTGCTCACCCAAGGCTTCGTCCAAAATGGCACCCTATTCCCTATATGGTGTGCTACTTTTGACCAGAGTCCTATTTTATTTTTTTATTTTTTTATTTCACCTTTATTTAACCAGGTAAGCCAGTTGAGAACAAGTTCTCATTTACAACTGCGACCTGGCCAAGATAAAGCAAAGCAGTGCGATAAAAAAAAAAAACACAGAGTTACATATGGGGTAAAACAAAACATAAAGTCACAAATACAACAGAAAATATATATATATACAGTGTGTGCGAATGTAGTAAGTTATGGAGGTAAGGCAATAAATAGGCCATAGTGCAAAATAATTACAATTACAATAGGCCTATGGGCCCTGGCCAAACGTAGTGTACTTAATAGGGATTAGGGTGCCATTTTGGACAAAGCCAGGAAATAATATCACAGCTCTGACCGGGGTCTTTTCCCCCAACTGAATGTGTGATTGATGAGCCAGGTATTGTGGGTATTGTGGATATTGTAGGAATTGGGGGAATTGCGAATATTGTGTGTGTTGCGGGTATTGCGAATATTGAGGGTATTGTGGGTATTGTGGGTATTGTGAATATTGAGGGTATTGTGGGTATTGTGGGTATTGTGGGTATTGTGAATATTGAGGGTATTGTGGGTATTGTGGGTATTGGGGTTATTGGGGTTATTGGGGGTATTGGGGTTATTGGGGTTATTGGGGGTATTGGGGTTATTGGGGGTATTGGGGTTATTGGGCGTATTGTGGGTATTGTGGGTATTGTGGGTATTGTAGGTATTGTGAAATCAATGAGTCGTGATTCCAGATGACTGACCTCACTGTCAGAGCTGTAACTGGTAAGGTGACTCATCAAATAATGTCTTCACCAACAAAATGGTTACCTTTCAATACAAATATTGATTTCAATCATATTCATACGGATTTCCACCGGTCTAATGTCCATTGCTCGTGTTTCTTGGCCCAAGCAAGTCTCTTCTTCTTATTGGTGTCCTTTAGTGGTGGTTTCTTTGCAGCAATTCGACCATGAAGGCCTGATTCACGCAGTCTCCTCTGAACGGTTGATGTTGAGATGTGTCTGTTACTTGAACTCTGTGAAGCATTTATATGAGCTGCAATCTGAGGTGCAGTTTACTCTAATGAACTTATCCTCTGCAGCAGAGGTAACTCTGGGTCTTCCATTCCTGTGGCGGTCCTCATGAGAGCCAGTTTCATCATAGAGCTTGATGGTTTTTGCGACTGCACTGAGTATACATTTCACTTGCCCTATATCTTTTTTGGGGGGAGAAGTTCATGAATCACAATATTCATAATATTCATTGATAAATGATTAATGATTCATGACGATTCATGATTCCTCACTGATTCATCAATTATCAATTATTGTTGTATATATACACTACCAGTCAAAAGTTTGGACACCTACTCATTCCAGGGTTTTTCATTATTTTTACTAATGTCTACATTGTAGAATAATAGTGAAGACATCAAAACTACGAAATAACACATATAGAATCATGTAGTAACCAAAAAAGTGTAAAACAAATAAAAATATATTTTATATTTCAGATTCTTCAAGTAGCCACCCTTTGCCTTGATGACAGCTTTGCACACTCTTGGCATTCTCTCAACCAGCTTCATGAGGTAGTCACCTGGAATGCATTTCAAATTAACAGATGTGCCTTGTTAAAAGTTAATTTGTGTAATTTATTTCCTTCTTAATGCATTTGAGCCAATCAGTTGTGTTGTGACAAGGTAGTGGTGGTATACAGAAGATAGCCCTATTTGGTAAAAGACCAAGTCCATATTATGACAAGAACAGCTCAAATAAGCAAAGAGAAATGACAGTCCATCATTACTTTAAGACATGAAGGTCAGTCAATCCGGAAAATGTCAAGAACTTTGAACGTTTCTTCAAGTGCAGTCGCAAAAACTATCAAGCGCTATGATGAAACTGGCTCTCAGGAGGACCGCCACAGGAATGGAAGACCCAGAGTTACCTCTGCTTCAGAGGATTAATTTATTAGAGTTAACTGCACCTCAGATTGCAGCACAAATAAATGCTTCACAGAGTTCAAGTAACAGACACATCTCAACATCAACTGTTCAGAGGAGACTGCATGAATCAGGCCTTCATGGTCGAATTGCTGCAAAGAAACCACTACTAAAGGACACCAATAAGAAGAAGAGACTTGCTTGGGCCAAGAAACACGAGCAATGGACATTAGACAGGTGGAAATCTGTCCTTTGGTCTGATGAGTCCAAATTTGAGATTTTTGGTTCCAACCGCTGTGTCTTTGTGAGACGCAGAGTATGTGAACGGATGATCTCTGCATGTGTGGTTCCCACCGTGAAGCATGGAGGAGGAGGTGTGATGGTGTTGGGGTGCGTTGCTGGTGACACTGTCAGTGATTTATTTAGAATTGAAGGCACACTTAACCAGCATGGCTACAACAGCATTTTGCAGCGAAACGCCATCCCATCTGGTTTGCGCTTAGCGAGACTGTCATTTGTTTTTCAAAAGGACAATGACCCACAACAAACCTCCAGGCTGTGTAAGGGCTATTTGGCCAACACGGAGAGTGATGGAGTGCTGCATCAGATAACCTGGCCTCCACAATCACCTAACCTCAACCCAATTGAGATGGTTTGGGATGAGTTGGACCGCAGAGTGAAGGAAAAGCAGCCAACAAGTGCTCCGCATGTGTGGGAACTCCTTCAAGACTGTTGGAAAATCATTCCTCATGAAGTTGGTTGAGAGAATGGCAAGAGTGTGCAAAGCTGTCATCAAGACAAAGGGTGACTACTTTGAAGAATCTAAAATATTAAATATATTTTGATTTGTTTAACACTTTTTTGGTTACTACATGATTCCATATGTGTTATTTCATAGATTTGATGTCCTCACTATTATTCTACAACGTAGAAAATAGTCCAAATAAAGAAAAACCCTTGAATGAGTAGGTGTTCTAAAACTTTTGACTGGTACCCATATATACATGGTAATTTAATCCCCCCAAAACTACGATAAAGTACGATTGTAAGAGAGGTGATCCCAGGACGGACGAACAAAGAATAGAACATGAAAGCTCAGGTACTTGTCTCTCCAGAACCAGAGACCAGAGTGTGGGGTTCTTCAACTGGCACGCTAGGGAAAAGTCGGTAAGAAGAGACAAAACACTACCATTCATTCTCTGTCTCTTATGGTAATAATAATACCCCACAGATACACTACACTACACAGCGCTGAGGCAACCTCACCGTCACAGGAACACCATAATGTATGGCTTTCCAGGTTAATCCCGTTGAGGCATTGTTGCTAAAAGCTAACAAGTGTCCTTGTAAGCCATCACCGGGTCTTAGGCTAACCATCTGACTTGCTGCAGAGTAAATTAAAAGCTTTAAAAGCACAAGTAGCACCAAACGCAGTGGCAGTGCTCCATTTCTACTGTGGTACAAACTGGTGCAATTTAAATGAAGCATCTGGCTTAAGTGCCTACCTGGCATGCCAATGTGATGTCTGATTCAATAACAGATTGGAGTGTGAATTGTCATGGAACTCAGACTAGGCCTAAAGCCTGAGAGACAACTTTGTATGTTGAGTAGTCTCTCCCTCTGAGACGAGGTCTGAAGCCTGAGAGACAACTCTGTATGTTGAGGCTTCTCCCTTTGACCATGAAACTGTACATGATGTATTTCCAGGTCTGTTCTATACATATGATTTGAATGTCTCTTACCAGTATAGAAAGAGATGGAGACAGTTACATAGCAGTTTGAGTAGTTCCGTTTCGCTTTTGCGCAGTTTGACTGACAGCGTACATAAGGCAAAATATGTCGTAATGAAAACAGCAACACACTCCATAATCTAAAGATACTCCAAAACGGCCAGCCATGCCATATCTCTGTTGCTGCAGTTATGGCGAGGTATGGCATTTTCTTTGGAGATTGTGTTGCGGTTTAATTAGGTGGAGTCAGGGTGGAGTCAGGGTGGAGTCAGGGTGGAGTCAGGGTGGAGTCAGGGTGGAGTCAGGGTGGAGTCAGGGTGGAGTCAGGGTGGAGTCAGGGTGGAATCAAGGTGGAGTCAGGGTGGAATCAGGGTGGAGTCAGGGTGGAGTCAGGGTGGAGTCAGGGTGGAATCAGGGTGGAGTCAGGGTGGAGTCAGGGTGGAGTCAGGGTGGAGTCAAGGTGGAGTCAGGGTGGAGTCAGGGTGGAGTCAAGGTGGAGTCAGGGTGGAGTCAGGGTGGAGTCAGGGTGGAATCAAGGTGGAGTCAGGGTGGAGTCAATATGGAGTCAATATGGAGTCAGGGTGGAGGTGGAGTCAGGGTGGAGTCAGGGTGGAGTCAGGGTGGAATCAAGGTGGAGTCAGGGTGGAGTCAGGGTGGAATCAAGGTGGAGTCAGGATGGAGTCAAGGTGGAGTCAGGGTGGAGTCAGGGTGGAGTCAAGGTGGAGTCAATATGGAGTCAGGGTGAAGTCAGGGTGGAGTCAGAGTGGAGTCAGGGTGGAGTCAGGGTGGAGTCAGGGTGGAGTCAAGGTGGAGTCAGGGTGGAGTCAGGGTGGAGTCAGGTTGGAGTCAGGTTGGAATCAAGGTGGAGTCAGGGTGGAGTCAAGGTGGAGTCAGGGTGGAGTCAGGGTGGAGTCAGGGTGGAGTCAAGGTGGAGTCAATATGGAGTCAATATGGAGTCAGGGTGGAGTCAGAGTGGAGTCAGGGTGGAGTCAATATGGAGTCAGGGTGAAGTCAGGGTGAAGTCAGGGTGGAGTCAGGGTGGAGTCAGGGTGGAGTCAAGGTGGAGTCAGGGTGGAGAGGGTGGAGTCAGGGTGGAGTCAGGGTAGAGTCAGGGTGGAGTCAGGGTGGAGTCAAGGTGGAGTCAGGGTGGAGTCAGGGTGGAGTCAGGGTGGAGTCAGGGTGGAGTCAGGGTGGAGTCAGTGGATCTTCTTAGACAAGCTGTGATTTGGTTGCATCTCTGTCTATGATCTTGAAATACTCTGTCAAACTCAACTTTCCATTTCACTGTGTATTATTTCTGTCATACAGCCTTGGAACAATCTACCAATCCATTATTTAGAATATTTGGACTTAGAATGTTACTGACGGGGTCACAAAGATTAGAATGTTACTGACGGGGTCACAAAGATTAGAATGTTACTGATGGGGTCACTAAGATTAGAATGTTACTGACGGGGTCACAAAGATTAGAATGTTACTGACAGGGTCACTAAGATTAGAATGTTACTGACGGGGTCACAAAGATTAGAATGTTACTGATGGGGTCACTAAGATTAGAATGTTACTGACGGGGTCACAAAGATTAGAATGTTACTGACGGGGTCACTAAGATTAGAATGTTACTGATGGGGTCACTAAGATTAGAATGTTACTGACGGGGTCATTTGGATCAGAATGTTACTGACGGGGTCACTAAGATTAGAATGTTACTGACGGGGTCACTAAGATTAGAATGTTACTGACGGGGTCACTAAGATTAGAATGTTACTGACGGGGTCACAAAGATTAGAATGTTACTGACGGTGTCACTAAGATTAGAATGTTACTGACGGGGTCACTAAGATTAGAATGTTACTGACGGGGTCACTAAGATTAGAATTTTACTGACGGGGTCACAAAGATTAGAATTTTACTGACGGGGTCACTAAGATTAGAATGTTACTGACGGGGTCACTAAGATTAGAATGTTACTGACGAGGTCACTAAGATTAGAATGTTACTGACGAGGTCACTAAGATTAGAATGTTACTGACGGGGTCACTAAGATTAGAATTTTACTGACGGGGTCACTAAGATTAGAATGTTACTGACGGGGTCACTAAGATTAGAATGTTACTGACGAGGTCACTAAGATTAGAATGTTACTGACGGGGTCACTAAGATTAGAATGTTACTGACGGGGTCACTAAGATTAGAATGTTACTGACAGGGTCATTTGGATCAGAATGTTACTGACGGGGTCACTAAGATTAGAATGTTACTGACGGGGTCACTAAGATTAGAATGTTACTGACTGGGTCACTAAGATTAGAATGTTACTGACGGGGTCACTAAGATTAGAATGTTACTGACAGGGTCACAAAGATTAGAATGTTACTGACGGGGTCACTAAGATTAGAATGTTACTGACGGGGTCATTAAGATTAGAATGTTACTGACGGGGTCACTAAGATTAGAATGTTACTGACGGGGTCACTAAGATTAGAATGTTACTGACGGGGTCACTAAGATTAGAATGTTACTGACGGGGTCACTAAGATTAGAATGTTACTGACGGGGTCACTAAGATTAGAATGTTACTGACAGGGTCACTAAGATTAGAATGTTACTGACGGGGTCACTAAGATTAGAATGTTACTGACGGGGTCACTAAGATTAGAATGTTACTGACGGGGTCACTAAGATTAGAATGTTACTGACGGGGTCACTAAAATTAGAATTATTCCTTAAGAGTCTATTGACGCACCCATGTAACATAATACAAAAAATCCCAATCAAAATCTGTAAATTTATGCTAAAGGCTGAGTCTCAATCCACCACATCCAACTGTGTCGGCCTTTCGCATCTGCGGTGGAAAGTGGCCGAGCTACAGCGATGTTTGTCAGACCATGAGACATCTCGAAAAAAACGGAACTCGTCTGAAGGTAACCCGTACAAATTAATGGAAGTATGGAGGTAGTTTTGTGCCAACAAAAATAAGGGGTTAAATATGTGTCCAAAAAATATATATATATATTTCCTGAGCTTTCTGATATCTCTTAAGTATAGGACAGACACTTCAAAACCTTATTCCTTATGATTCTTTATTTGACTGGTTTTTTTTGTGCAATTTTTGAATGTGTTATTCAATGCGTTTCTATGGGCTACAGTAATAAAGACTTTTAGAGGATAATCAATACAGGTGTAGGTTTGCGTCATAATCCAATGACTATGTCCAAGAGAGGAACAGCCTGGAGGGTGTCGGTGCCACCAAAACACATCCAATACAGAAAATTATCGGCGTGAACCTGCGGTGCGAATTAATTTGAATCTTGGTACCTCGAAACAATGACACACTACAGACAGAAACAAGCCATTACAATAATGTATAAAAACAGCTGTATCCTAGTTTATTGTGCCATCTGTTGTCCTCCCTGTATGCCCCCTATTCATCATGTCTCTAACAGGGTGCATCTGAAATAGCACCCTATTCCCTATGTAGAACACTACTTTTGACCAGAGCCCTTGTTGCCTAGGGAACAGAGCGTCATTGAAGACATATCCTTCAGTCTAGGCTCCTTCGGTCTCGGTCAGGTGATGCTGGTTCAGGATCAGGGAGAAATGGCCAGGAGGCTTTTGAGGGATTGTGGCAGGCCGGCAGGGAGGCAGGGAGACAAGGAGGTAGGCAGGTAGGCAGGCAGGTAGGCAGCGAGGGAGGAAGACAGGCAGTCAGGCAGGCAGGGAGACAAGGAGGGAGGCAGGCAGTCAGGCAGGCAGGCAGGCAGGCAGGGAGTCAGGCAGGGAGGGAGACATGGAGGGAGGCAGGTAGGGAGACATGGAGGGAGGCAGACAGGCAGGCAGGCAGCGAGGGAGGCAGACAGGCAGTCAGGCAGGCTGGGAGACAAGGAGGGAGGCAGTCAGGCAGGTAGGCAGGCAGGCAGGCAGGCAGGCAGGCAGTCAGGCAGGTAGGCAGTCAGGCAGGGAGGCAGCCAGGGAGGCAGGGAGGCAGGCAGGGAGGCAGGGAGGCAGGGAGGCAAACACACTTAAAGTGTCTTGAGTGCCCTATATGATGCTGGTACTTCTCTTCTTCTCTTTATAGCTTGTTTTTTGTTTCCCTGCTCCCAAGGGCATTGTGCTTCAGTAGCTTATCATAGGGATAGCTGGCCATAAAGCTATGTACCCCCACTCCACACACACACACACACACAGAGAGAGACAGACACAGTTACACACACACACTGGCCATCTCTAGTTTAGACCTCAGGTTGAGGCTTTGTTGGGCCTAATGTGATTCTGCATAGTGGGCTGTTGCTGAATGGTTAGGGGTCCTTTCCAATCCTATTCACTGATCTGTTGTTCTGTGTTCGAATAAAAATGAACTTTGGAGGTGAAGTTGAATTTGTGTCGGAAGTTTTTTGAGTAATATAAATTGTAATGAGTATTATTCAATCCAGCCCAGCCTTCAGTCGTATTCAATGGATTGAGTTACTCTGCTGTTGAATGTATAATCGGTTCAAAAAGGTGATGACAAATATGAAAGGCTAACTACAGTCACCGGATGGGAAAGGCGCGCGCAACTCTCTCCCCCCCCCCCCCCCCCGGTCCCCGTTACAAAACCCTTTACACCTACGGAATAGCCTAGGCCTGCTAAGCAACCAGGGCCCAAGGTCAGAATTATATCCATGAGAAGCCTTCAGTATAGCTTTAAAATGCATGTGGGGCCCGTCATTGTACAGTCACTTGCTCATAATCGTTCTTCTAAAGCAGCGACATGGATGAATTAATGTATCAGGGTGTGGATTGGGTAGGTTGCCGTTGTGCGTAATGCTGCAAGGCATATCGAGAGGTTGGGACTATAAGGTTCTATCTTTATGTAGTTATTGACATAGCCTTGTTCTGTTCAATGCTCTCTACCTAAATAGTACTCTAAATACCCCCCAATTCATGTCCTTAAGAATACAGAGATAAAAAAAAAAATTGCTGACACCATCCAAACCAATGAGGGTTCAGAAGTTTAAAGGCAATTATCTCATAATCGTCTATTTGCAGATAGGATTTTGTAGTCCAAAGCTCTCGATATGTCAAGTCAGAGCAAGCCTATACAAGCCTGCAGAATTATATAGCAAACAACTCTCCACTATAGTGATTGTGATAGCCTATAGCTTGCATTTCGTCTGTTTTATAATGCAATTTAACCTACTTCATCCAAGCAAAGCGCCAACACAGAAGTATCTTATATGGGACGTTGTTACTGATGCCAGAACGGGTTTTAACATGTCTGTTTTTATACCTATAGATAAAATGTTGTTTTTAATGCAATTAATACATTCCATCTAAACAATGTCTTATTTTAATCACAGTGATAGCTATATACAATTTCATTTTAATCGAGTTCCATATGAAATCACTAGGCCTAAAGGAGATGTAAAATAATGGGATGAATGCAAGGCGAGGACCAAGAGGCGCAGACTTTGTCTGCCGTCGTATAGCTTACATTAAAGTCCATGTTTATTAGGTGAAATAATCCTGGAGATATATTTCTACATATGGCGTTGTTTCACATAATAATGTTTAAGAAAGGGACAGGACACATACAATTTGGATAGATAATTCAGAAAACACGGTACAATATTTTTTTCCCTTTTTTACTTCAGTATAGAAGGTTACACCAAAAAAAAGTGGCAAGTCTTTCGACCATAAATAATACATAATTTTGTTGTACAGGAATAAACGAAAAAAAAAAAAAAACGCTAACGGTCGTTATAACTTAATACTATACACATCTTTGGGAAAGAAAAAAAATATTATTGGACGGACACAAACTCACACATCATAGTCCCACGAAGCTTGTGGCATAATAGAGGTATACCTTGTTGCAATGCTTTAGTAGACCTACTTGGGCTTTACCAAGGAGATAATAACAAAACAATGGAAAAGCAGTATTTGCAATCCACTCCAAACATCGTCATATCAGCGGGCGAATCTCAGGTCAAGCTTCTTTTTTTTTTTTTATAGAAACAGAATCGGCAGACAGTCATCACGCACAACAATGCGCAACCGTAGCCTAGATTTCAGATGTAATCTTCAATAATTAAGTTTATATTTTTCCTAGAGGTCCATGGGGTCCAGGGTTTTTTTTTTGTCGAAGTGTATGTATGGTGTTTTCTTTTTTTCTTTTTTGGCAAAACTGTAAACAAGCATTTCCAACCGGCAGCACCAGTCATGGATGATGTAGGGACATCTATACATCTCGTTACGCATGAGTCGCATGATTCTCAGACACCTTATGTAGCAGACAGTTGAGCGCTCCACCGGCTCCTTACAACACGCTTCTCCTTCTAGTCTACACCACGGTCATCTCTCCCCTCTCCTCTTCTCCAGGGGTTGTTTTGCGGCGAGTGGACAGATGGACGTATGACGGACGCTTGGACAGATCTAGGTAGGGTAATAATCCATGATTGTCTTCACAGTGTAAAACTACAACCAGGGGGTTGTTTCGTCGTTAAAGAGGCTTCGTGCAGTTGGAGGAGGAGGATTCTCTTTTATCTCTCAGTTTGAATGAAATCAACAAGAGAGTGACATATTGTTTCTTTCAAACCCGAGTCAAGTTTTTTCGGTTTTCAGTCAGTCCGGCTTTGTCCAACTAACATCCACTCGTCATCAGTCGGAAATATGACATAGTCTGACGTAGTTTACAGTCGGTCGGCGAGGCCCTACGACTCTATAGGGCTCGAGACCATGCTGTTGGGTGTGTCCGGAAGTTGGGATGACATCGAGGCAACTTCGCTCCCTGTTGAGTTGGAACCAGGGCCTCCCTCCGAGAAATTGACCTGAACAAAGCAACAGAACAATGTTAGGCTGACTGTCATTATTCACATGTCAAGACATTAGGTCAATATATTATGTCAATAATATATTTTAGACAAAACACTTAATATTAAATGTATAGTGTCTGTCTTGGATATGACAGTGACATCTCAACAAATACATCACATTATTGACACACGTCAAGATATCAGGTCAATATATAATTTCAATTGTATATTTTAGACAATGCAATAAAATTAAATGTCAAATGTCTGCCCTCCATATGACAGTTGCATTTCTACCCCATTACGTCACATATCAATAGCCTAATTATATCAAATAATAACTAACATAACATTAAACATTAAAAACAATAAAATGACAATCTAACCGTTACTTGTTATTTCGTTTACACTGTCTCCCAGACAGACAGTTTAGTGTTATAAAACAGCTTACGGTCTCTCCCCATATATATATATATATTTATATATGAACTCACCAGTTGTTGAAACGCGGGCTGGTCGATCTCACTCTGTAACGCGAAGTCACTGAGGACCTTCCAAGGCGGCTGGTAACTCTGCACCTCCACTGGGTTAGCCTGCAAACCACCGTCGTGTCTCTCCGGGCTGGCCGCCACCATCGGAGTGCCCGTCATTCCCTGGATATTCTGCAGATAGTCCCAGAGAAACTGCTCGTCATATAAAGTTCAAAAATTAGCACGTCAACATTGACCCAACAACAACAACAAAAAACACAACATTAGGTATTTAGAATAGGATGGAGATGCTTGGTGCGTAAGGGGCATGCTGGATATTTGAGGTGTGTGTGTGTGTGTGTGTGTGTGTATGTGTGTGTGTGTTTGTGTGTGTGTGTGTGTGTGTGTGTGTGTGTGTGTGTGTGTGCGTGCGCGTGTGTGTGTGCGCACGCGCGCGTGTGTGTGTGGGTGGGTGTCCTAAATAAAAAGGGCACGTATGCGTCTGCGTGTGGATATATATTACGCATTCACAAGCAGACGCATAGGATCAGGTCCCTGTTTTTATTTCACCCCAGTTCCTTCATGACATCAAATGACCAGACAAGAACAGGAGTATTCTAATGAAACAGTTACAACAGCTACCAGCATTTTGACCGATAAGAACACCACTGTATTGAATCCTTTATTTAATAAAGACCAGACAGGGTTCTCACCGTTTTGTCGTTCGGCTGCTGCTGCTGTAACTGTTTCATCAGAATACTCCTCTTCTTGTCCTTGCAGCGCTTGTTTTGGAACCAGACCCGGATGACTCGGGGACTGAGGCCGGTCATCTCGACTAGTTGCTCCTTCATCAGTGCGTCGGGCCTGGGGTTGGCGTTGTAGCAGGTCCGCAACGTGTGGAGCTGCTTTTCGTTAAGGACCGTCCGGACTCGAGTGGTCTTTTCCGGTTGTTTGTGGACGTGCGGTCGGAGCGCGGGCTGTCTGGCTGATATTGGGTCTGCTGTTGAGAAAGAGAAGAGTACAGACAAAGAAATCATTATCTATCGGCACTTCAACACCGTGGCTGTATAAAAAGACATTGTGTTGGGATGCAAAAGTAGAGAATACAAAAACAATATACACTTTGAAAACTACACCAGCACAATAACCCACGGTAGCCTATAGGCCTTATGATGCTTTACCGAAACGACCGAGCAGTGCCGCTTAGTATGGAGTATCCATTCAGCCTGTTGTTATCCGGGCCTTATGGAAATATTGTATTACTTCAACTATCAACCAATCCCGTTCCGGACTAATCAATTTCACTTCCGTTTTTCAGTTCGTCCAAACTTTGATTAGACCTACATTTTTCACTGAATCCACCGAGAATTTGATCACGTCTCAACAACAAATCAACAACAAAGAAAGAGCAAAGCCCATGTTTTATAACAGCTATAGGCCTGGGTAACAAGAGATACCACTGGATTTCAAAATGAACGTCCAACATCATCACCTTATTATGCGTGGATGGGCTGTATGTTGGTATACTTTGATATTAGCTTGTGTGTGATTATGTCATTTATAAAACTGTATAACTTTAAAGTAAAATGGTTATAACTTTCAGTGAAAGTGCATTCGTGTCAGTTTTAACATATAGTGTAAATTACTTGTATTGGAAAAACGGTGGTCAGCATTTGCGGTCTTAACGTGGACCAGGGCGCAGGCAACGGCGTGAGAATGGACCGTCAAATAGCCTACGTTTCTTACTACATTGGTGCAGACTTTATGATTGGATAATTCATTATGAACGAAGTGTTGTCAAAGTATAGCTGTGGCTATCTGCCGAGCTTGGGTTATGTAGTCTGTTTAAGGTCAGCACTAGCTGCGAGTTCGGTTACACATAGGCCTATATGTACGCACCCTGAGGAAATAGTATATTCGACCATTCTGAATGCGTGGCAAACTGGCTTGCATAACTCCCCCCAAAAGCCACATAAAACAATGATATCAGTATTGTGGCATAAAGCACACATGTAGGTTACATTTATCCAGGCCATAGCCACCCCACCCCCACCCCACCCCACCCCCACCCCCAAGCTTCAGTACGAACAATCCGTATAATACCATCTACATCTAACTAGCTCAAACATTGGATTTTAATTCCTAGGCTCTCCCATCATTCAACCATGAAAAGACTTTGCCCCAGATATCCCAGATATCATTCCTTGCCAGGGACGTTGACAAGAAGCGCATCTATGCAAATGTATTTAATCACTGCACAAACCGATAATGTGGTTCGCGAAAACAACTGCAACGACTAGTATTCCAACTAGTTGGAGGAAAAAAAAAAATAGGCTACATTATCGGTTTATATTTATGACATGTAAACAAATATATCAGCAAATATATTTGCATATAATATTCAATTTATTCCACGATGCCTGTAAGTGTTAAAAATGTATATTGAAACTCAGGCCTGTACTGTAGAGATGTATGGCTACACGGAAAAACTGCTCATCATCACAACATTCTCCAATAAAATACGTTTTGGGTTTCGTGCTTCTATTTGTTCGTTGTAGCCTGTTGCATTATGGGACATGACAAAGCTTAGCCTATCGAAACATTTGAGTATATGATGCTATACATTCGTCTTTGTCTTTTATGTGTTTAATATGAATACCCTTTCACAAATAAATCTAAATAATTCCCATCCATGAAAGAAAGAAAATAAATACAACATCAACCGAATGGCCAACACCTACACCAGCCAACAAGCCCACAAAAAATAAACCAAAAACAGCACTGCCATTGATATAAAGTGTTAACCTACCTGCCATTTGTAAAGGTCGGGCCGGGTGGAGGGGGCTGAGGGGGTCTCCGGCGCCCATTGTGGCCCGCTCCACGACGTCATGGTCGGCCCGGCAGAACAAGCCGTCCTCCCTGAGAGCGAACTCGTCCCCCGGGATGAGCTGTCGGCTGCAGGCCACACACCGAAAACACTCGATATGGTACACCTTGGAGCGCGCTCTCATCACGAAGTCATTCTTGCTGAAACCGATGTTGCATTTAGCGCACTTTATCCCGTATAACCTGGAGGGTAAAGAGAGATTGGGTGACCGGTCAGAGTCGGCTAACGGTGTCACAAGGCCCACGGCCCACTGTTAGGCGTTACTGTGGCTGGGCAGCGCGCATAATAGGACAAACACAGGGACATCTTTTTAAAGCAGGATTGTTAGGCTTTAATATTGAGGCGTGTTCACATCACACGAGATTACTTGAAACCTGTTTAAAATGTTACATTCATAAAGACAAAGCACAGACCTGTTCTGTGGTAACAGAGGAGAATGGAACACATATCATGAGCATATAGATATAGGGCTATTATATATTGAAATATTCTTAGAATACTCATAGTAACATTATTATTATTATTATTATTATTATTATTATTATTATTATTACAGGCGATAACGATACAAATTGTCGAATATATTAATTAAATTGTAGTCTATATGTAGGCCTAATATATTTGGCCAATTTGAGGGATAACAGATTATTTCAATTATAGGCCAATGTAAATAATATCGCCCTAGACTTCACTAAAGGCCATCAATGCAGTAAAATATTGCAGTACATTAAAACATTTGTTTCTATAAAATAGTTTGTACTGAATATGTAAAACCTGTTGTAAAGTAACTCGACAGTAAAGTCCACCTAACCATGTGAGTCCTGATGTGGGTTTCGACAATATTATTACTAGCCTGTTATTATACTGACAAGATAATAACAACTTAATTGCAATTATGCTGATTTGGTGGTGATAAAAATCATCAATATTAACACTGTGTGGTCTGAAAATCCAATATAAAACGGTATTTTTGATAGAATATCTAAATGTTTACTTTCCAATACAGCTGTCCAGACTATCAGTTATGATAGTCACTCTAAAATAAATGTTGATGTCCGCTGTATAACCATGTTATTACACGATAGCCAGTTAATACGTGAATGTGTCAATCAATCAATAAGAAACAATGTTATCAACGCTATTAAATTTCATAACAAACAGCTCTTACCTGACATAGTCCCTTTTACAGTAGGTTTTCCCGTCTCGGACAAAGCATGTACAGGACTCGTCCAGATACTGATTACACTCTGCACACTTCAAACAGGCAGCGTGCCACTCGAGGTCCGGAGAGACCCGCAGAATATACTGGTCATGGATCTGGTGCCCACAGCCGACACACAGCGAGATCAGCCGCTTTTCTGGACAACAAAGTCAGGAGAAAAATATTAGAATCTATATTAGGAGGATTCTAAAGATGATGTTGAGTATAAAGAATGTCACATAATGTTGAGGTGTGTGTGTGTGTGTGTGTGTGTGTGGGGGGGGGGGGGGGGGGTGTAGGGGGGGGGGGGTACTATAATGTTGACTATAATGTCAACAATAACCATAGTAATAAAAAATCATAATCATATAATTATCCTTTAGTTATTTGTTATAATTTACTATAAATAATATACATTCGTTATTAACAATAATAACATTATTTATGAATGTGCTATAGTTTAATGTACACTGCTATTCAATGATCCAAAGTAACTTTACTGACATTGAAAGACTGTATCCTCTGGACAGGTATTGTAAAGCAAAATTCCGTGGAAACGTGTCATTGAATGGGACCTGCTACCACAATAAACCGTTGGCAAACCTCAAAGAAAACAAATTGACCTACGAATTAGTCTAATGTCGCCGAAGTTTTGCATCACTCAAAATAGAATAGAATAGACGAACCAGCTTCACTTACTTTTCTGCGGATCCCCCATATCGCCCATGTCCAAGAAGTAAGGAGGCGTTAGGTCCACTTTTAAAACGTGGTGCAACAGTTTGAAGCTGGGGGTTTTCCTTTTCCTCCGGACTGCGGTAATAGAGTAGTTGCCTGTGTGCTGTGCCGGTGCTGTCTGAGAGGTAGCCGGGTGTTGCAGGACTTGTTTGGCCGCGGAGGAGCTGTTTTAGTCGGTGGGGAGGGTGGGGGTGTGAGTGTCTGTGCTGCGGTGCCTTGTCCCTGTGCTGTGATGGGGCACGCTAGTCCCTATCTCCCACACAAACTCCCTTGCATCAACTCTACTCTATCGCCACTGGGCTGACGTAGGACACTTTAACGTCATCTTTATGGGATGCTGATTGGTTATGAAGACAGGAGCAGCTGTTAATGTTAGCCCGGTCTAAGTACCCGCCCACCCGGCTCATATTATGGACCACTGAAGCAAGGCTTTTTTTTTTTTTTTTACAACTTTGTCATTGATATTATGAAATCATTAATGTGTTTACTCATTAAATTATGAATTTGAATACTGGAGTCAAGAAACACAATTCAACACAGCAATAGGCTACGACTTTTTGGATGGCGGGATAGACATGCAGTGTCTTGAGTAGCTAAATATACATCTTTAAATAGGCCTGTAAGAATTTACATTATTTCTCTTGGAGAGGTAAAATGAGGTAAAATGCAAGGTAAAACGTCAGTTATATATGATGAACCATAATGCCAAATACAATTAGAATGGAACAGAACAGAATAGAATGCGTTGCAGTTTGTGGTCATCTACTGTGTGCCTAAGGGCTACTTCTAAATTTTTTATTGTAATTTTTGTTTGTTAAATAGGAACCGAATTACTCACATTATGAACCAATATTGAAATGGTATAACCCCAAACAGCTACGAATGGTTTTCATACAGTTGGTTTGGGGAATAAATAGCTGCTAGTGTTTTCTTAAATTTTTTACAGGCATGGTCATAATGTTACAGTGTGTCAGGGTTGTCAACCCAACCGTCATTAACATATATAATTACACATAATGATACCCCTAAACCAGTCGAGACACGGGCTGGAATACAAACTCACATTGTGGGGCATCAGATAATAACCCGGTAGAGAAAGAGACAACATGGGACGGGTTGGCATGATGCGGCTCTCTCAGTAGGTACATGTTATTTCAGGCTGGGCATTTTTTAAGAGGATGGTTTTATTTTATTTTGACTAATGTGTTGACAAAATCTGTGTTGCTATTATAACCGATTTATAGGCAAACAATAAATAGTTCAAATAAGTCTACTAAACGTTCCTCAAGATTGAATCTACTGCAAATCGGGAAGACATTGTGTATTTCTGTATATGGACTGGACTACACATCTCTGACCCAACAACCTTTGGTCGATGTCTGAATAGCTTGCCAGCAGCAGAAAGAGTTTAGGAACCAACGGGTCATATTAGACCCAAACACGCCCTCTTGTGTTAGCAGGATGGTCCTATTCAGTAACCCTTTAACTCCACACACAGAGACATAGACATCATCATGTAGAATGGTGGTGTCCTATACTGAACAGGCTTTCATTCACAGGCAGGTGTAATTTTAGTAACACAAGATCGTGATACAAGACCGTCAGAAATAATTTATATGGTAGACAGTGGAGTATAATTGCATTACTTTTCCTCTGAAAAGCTTTTTTTCTGGAGAGTATAGCATTAAAAACCTGGATTCATTCTGGAGAACATTCAATAGTGTGTTTGAGTGTCAGGTAGAAGGGGATGGAGTGAGAGAAACGTGATGGAGAGAGAGAGAGGAGAGAGAGAGAGAGAGAGAGAGAGAGAGAGAGAGCGAGGGAGAGAGAGAGAGAGGGAGAGAGCGAGAGAGAGAGAGAGAGAGAGAGAGAGAGCGAGAGAGAGAGAGAGGGAGAGGGAGAGAGAGAGAGAGAGAGAGAGAGAGGGAGAGAGAGGGAGAGAGAGAGAGAGAGAGGGAGAGAGCGAGCGAGAGAGAGAGAGAGAGAGACAGCGAGAGAGAGGGAGAGGGAGAGGGAGAGAGAGAGAGAGAGAGAGAGAGAGAGAGAGACAGAGAGAGAGAGAGAGAGAGAGAGAGAGAGAGAGAGAGAGAGAGAGAGAGAGAGAGAGAGAGAGAGAGAGAGCGAGAGATAGGGAAAAAAACTAGGAGAAAAACCCAATAGAAAATCTATATACAGAATCCTGCAAAAGTATCCTAAATATCCAAAAGAAAGTACCAAATAATGCAGAGCAGAACTCGGAAGAGTCCCTTTAATTGTTAATATAATGGAAAGGACAGTAACATTTTGGCAGCCAAAACATCCTTACAATTCAAAGCACTGGAAACCCAAGAGCTGAACCATTAAAGTCCCCTATGTCAATTGTTAAAAACACTATTATCCAAACCCACAGGGAAATCAATCAGATTGTTACAAAAATGTTAACCACATGTTTGACAAATTAGTAAAATGAAACAAAAACACAGAATAGACGAAATTGCTATTTGGCCCTCAAAAGAGAATACAAATTGGCAGAATATCTCTACTCCGTCAGAGATACAAAACAGAGCCAGATCCTGACCAAATACCGGCTCAGCCTCCACCAACTGGCAATAGAGAAAGGGGGTCATAAAAAAAAAATGGCTACCCAAAGAGGAGCGTCTATGTGGTCACTGCACGACAGGGGAGGTAGAGACAGAGATGCACGTTTTCATCTGCTTGCGAGAAAAACTCTCAAATAAGATAATATTTTTTCAAGAAAATATCTCAATCATTCCCAATTTCTGTGCATTTACTAATGACATAAAGCTGGGAATTATTCTGGGTGAGGGAGAAACTGCAAATATTACTGCCAGATATGTACATGATTGCCATAGCCTGAGGGACATCCCATGACCATTAAAGTATTGACATTGTATATAACTGACAGTAATACATGGTGGAACCATCATCATGTTGTTGTTTATTTATTAGACATTCTTTCTTTGTCTTTTTAAAATCTTATTTTTATTTAATTAAATGTATCGACCAAAGATTCCACAATACAACAGCAGTAGTGTTGTACCTGTATATATGATAATATGTACTATTATTATTATTATTATTATTATTATTATTATTATTATTACTACTGAAATGAACTGTATTTCATTATCTGAAATTACTGAAATGCTGTACCAATATACTATTTTGGCAATATCTACAAATTGTATTCCACGGCAATAAAGCAATCTGAATCTGAATCTGAGAGAGAGAGAGCGACAGAGAGCGACAGAGAGAGAGAGAGAGAGAGAGACAGAGAGAGAGACAGAGAGAAAGAGAGAGAGAGAGAGAGAGACAGAGAGAAAGAGAGAGAGAGAGGGGGGCAGAGAGAGAGACATGGAGAGCGAGAGAGCGAGAGAGAGAAGTGGGGAGAAAGAGAGCGAGAGAGAGAGAGAGGGAGAGAGAGAGAGAGAGAGAGAGGAGGTGGGACCTATGAAAAGGGGAAATATCTCTTTGTGGTCACTCTTCTTTTCAGGAGCACCGTGGATGCTCTAACAAATAATTATAGGTATTACCTGTTCCAGACTGCACTGTTAAATTGAGGAATGATTAGCCTACATATTTAGGGCTTGACTAAATTACAGTCTAACTAATACTTTCTCAACAATTTAATCAAATCTGCTGATAATTCAATTGTAATAACAGCACAGCTATGGTTCTTGAAGTTGATAATAATGTAATAGTTCTAATTAAATCGTAATACAATAATATAGTAATAAAATGTTTCTTCTTCTTCTTCTTCTTCTTCTTCTTCTTCTTCTTCTTCTTCTTCTTCTTCTTCTTCTTCTTCTTCTTCTTCTTCTTCTTCTCCTCCCCCTTCTTCTTCTTCTTCTTCTTCTTCTTCTTCTTCTTCTTCTTCTTCTTCTTCTTCTTCTTCTTCTTCTTCTTCTTCTTCTTCTTCTTCTTCTTCTTCTTCTTCTTCTTCTTCTTCTTCTTCTTCTCTTTAATAATAGTAATAACAATACAACAATTTATGATAATTATACTTTTGAATAATCAGAATAATAATTAACCCCTTTTTGATAATTCCATGTTGTAAAACACTGTAACCTGATATTGTTAGCGATCAGATAACATGTTACATGGTTTAGTGGATGGGCGTTTATATGTTTCTGGGTGTGTGTGTCAGGTGTGTGTGTGTGACAGGTGTGTGTGTGTGTGTGTGTGTGTGTGTGTGTGTGTGACAGGTGTGTGTGTGTGTGTGTGTGTGTGTGTGTGTGTGTGTGTGTGTGTGTGTGTGTGTGACAGGTGTGTGTGTGTGTGACAGGTCATGACACAAGGCCCATTGCATTCATAACAGCTAGACATTGAGAGTCTTACTTCCCAGGAAAGGTTTCTGAGTGATTTATTCTTTCATATCGTTTATTGCACCTGCACCTTGTGTGAAGCACTATGCGACCACCATAACTCATCTGACCCCTCCCCTCCCCACCGCCATGGCATCCTCCCTATAAAGACTGATTATATACTGTATACTGCCCTGAAACTGGGAACATGAACACTCATATGTTGAATACGAAACGTGAGAAATGTCTGGTTTTTGTATGTTGAGTCAGTAGCTCGTTTTTGGTGATTGAGGTGATCTCTTGTTTTTGTAATCGTTTCATTTATATATGATCAGGATGTACAAATATAATAAGAAAAGCACATTCAGATTGCAACTGCAAATATAATGAGTTACAATATAGTGAGTTACAATATAGTGAGTTACAATATAATAATAATAATAATATGCCATTTAGCAGACGCTTTTATCCAAAGCGACTTACAGTCATGCGTGCATACATTTTTGTGTATGGGTGGTCCCGGGGATCGAACCCACTACCTTTGCGTTTCAAGCGCCGTGCTCTACCAGCTGAGCTACAGAGGACGACAATATAGTGAGTTACATTATAGTGAGTTACAATATAGTGAGTTACAATATAGTGAGTTACAATATAGTGAGTTACAATATAGTGAGTCACAATATAGTGAGTTACAATATAGTGAGTTACAATATAGTGAGTTACATTATAGTGAGTTACAATATAGTGAGTCACAATATAGTGAGTTACAATATAGTGAGTTACAATATAGTGAGTTACAATATAGCGAGTTACAATATAGTGAGTTACAATATAGCGAGTTACAATATAGTGAGTTACAATATAGTGAGTTACAATATAGTGAGTTACAATATAGTGAGTTACAATATAGTGAGTTACAATATAGTGAGTCACAATATAGTGAGTTACAATATAGTGAGTTACAATATAGTGAGTTACAATATAGTGAGTTACAATATAGTGAGTTACAATATAGTGAGTCACAATATAGTGAGTTACAATATAGTGAGTTACAATATAGTGAGTTACAATATAGTGAGTTACAATATAGTGAGTCACAATATAGTGAGTTACAATATAGTGAGTTACAATATAGTGAGTTACAATATAGTGAGTTACAATATAGTGAGTTACAATATAGTGAGTCACAATATAGTGAGTTACAATATAGTGAGTCACAATATAGTTAGTTACAATATAGTGAGTCACAATATAGTGAGTTACAATATAGTGAGTTACAATATAGTGAGTTACAATATAGTGAGTCACAATATAGTGAGTTACAATATAGTGAGTTACAATATAGTGAGTCACAATATAGTGAGTTACAATATAGTGAGTCACAATATAGTGAGTTACAATATAGTGAGTTACAATATAGTGAGTTACAATATAGTGAGTTACAATATAGTGAGTTACAATATAGTGAGTCACAATATAGTGAGTTACAATATAGTGAGTCACAATATAGTGAGTTACAATATAGTGAGTCACAATATAGTGAGTTACAATATAGTGAGTTACAATATAGTGAGTTACAATATAGTGAGTCACAATATAGTGAGTTACAATATAGTGAGTTACAATATAGTGAGTTACAATATAGTGAGTTACAATATAGTGAGTTACAATACAGTGAGTCACAATATAGTGAGTTACAATATAGTGAGTTACAATATAGTGAGTTACAATATAGTGAGTTACAATATAGTGAGTTACAATATAGTGAGTCACAATATAGTGAGTTACAATATAGTGAGTTACAATATAGTGAGTTTCTATACAATACAATATGGCCCCTATACGTCAAGCTGCAGGGATGATTCAGCTGTGTAACTCAGTATGGAGGATGTCCATTTGCACCCTGTTATTTAAGGCTATGGGCGTCTCTTTGTCCCATCTCTCAGTGCCACTCAAACTGCAACTCCATTCAGTTACAGCTTCTGTCTTGACTTCTCTGTTCTGTTTTGGAGTGAGTGATAGTTTTTGGAGGAGGATGAGGAGAGCAAACAAACAACCCTAGTACTTGTGTGAAAACATTATATCATACATTTATCCGTGTCATATATCATATATTATCTGCAGCTTACATTATCTGCATATTACACTATCTGTATATTACATTATCTGCATATTATACTATCTGTACCTTACATGATTGGTATCATACTTTATCCGGATCTTACATTATCTGTGTCTTACATTATCTGCATATTACACTATCTGTACCTTACATGATTGGTATCATACATTATCCGTATCTTACATTATCTGTATCTTACATTATCTGCATATTACACTATCTGTACCTTACATGATTGGTATCATACATTATCCCTATCTTACATTATCTGTATCATACATTATCCGTATCTTACATTATCATCCATGATGACACATGCTCTCTTTATCCAAAACAGGAAAAATTAAACAACTTTCTTCATGTAGCGATAATAGAGGATAGAACTTAATAAAATATAATGTGTATAACTCTGAAATGAATGGAGATATCATACAGCATAGTAGTGGAACCTTTCTATTGTCTTACCCCTTGCTTCCCACTGGGCAAAAAGTGATGAATCAATGTTGTTTCCAAATCATTTTAACAAAAAAAAAAAAGCAAAGTGATGATGTTGAATCAACAAGGATTGGCCTAGCTAAAAGTCACCAAAATAAGGGAATTTTGTATTTTTTTTTCTCCCAACTTTTAACATGAAATCCAATGACATGGTGACATGTTTTGTTGATCTCACGTTGAGTTGACGATAGCTGACAACTCAACCAAAATTCAATCAAAAAACTAGATATTGAAATGACGTGTGTGTGTCCAGTGGGTAGGGACCTCACTGTCTACATTTATCACAGCTAGTAAGAACTGAGAGAAACCGTGCAGAAGGAATGGCCAGATGTAAGACATAAAAAAAAAAAAGGTCTCTTATGACCTTAGTTCTTGTTCCTAACAAATTATTTACGTCCCTGCGATATTTAATTAATCGTGTTGTGTTTCATACAGAGTTTTAAAGCTCAGAACAAGATGTCCCCGTTGAAAACAATACTTTTATAATAATAATCTTGTCTGTGTGAACCTGTTGGGTGTGGGCACTTCAAGCTGTACCACAGGGGGGTTGGGAGTCATACAGTAGTTAGTGTTTAGCCAAGGAACAATGAGGTCTCCTTGATAAAACACACTATATGGGAAAAGGGGAAAAGCCTAGTTTATTTATATAATATAGTGAAAGCAAAGCATGGACTCTTGGTGATTTGGAGACTAATATGTTTCATGTATGTAAACCGACCTGTCAAATATCACGTGCAAATGAATGAGTTTAATTCCAAAACGCTACGTGTACATTTTTGGAAATGTTGGTACATTAGCTTTGTATTGTTTAAAGACATTGTGAAAGATATAGGTGTGTTTTTTCACTATCTAATCATGTCATGGTGTTGTTCAATGACAGACATGTATTTGTTTTAAATCTATCACCTGATGGTTTAATTTCAGAGACAGATAATCAGTTTTTCTTTTGTGCAAAATACTATATATCCGCCTCACTCGCAGAGAAATAAGTAGTACTGCTAGGTTTTACACAGTCAAATGTAACAAATAACTCCATTTTAAATAAAGAAATGTACAAATGATACATTTGTGACGTCAATATTTTTGTAATTTTGTTTTAAATACAGTAATATCATATCTGTATGTAAAACATTTACATTTTAGTCATTTAGCAGATGCTCTTATCCAGAGCGACTTACAGTGCATTCATCTTAAGATAACTAGGTGGGGACAACCACATATCACAGTCAAATATACAGGATACAAACATTCCATTCCAGCTAAACAAATGTTCATACACATCTAAAATATGTGAATAAAAAATCTGAGAACAGTAATACTTTACACACACATGAAAGTACCCATAAGCAAACATTTCTGATGATTTTTTTTCTTTGAGGGGTGGATATAGCATTTTGGAATTAAACTCTTCAAATGTTAAAGATATCTTTCTGCTCCAATACTTTGATAGTATTTAATAATTCAGGATAGGCCGACCACAACCCTCAGGGAATATTTTTTAAGGGCCAGACAACTCACACACATCACTCTGTAAACATTCAGCAGTTCATATAAAGATATATCCAGCATCACTCTTTAAACATTCAGCAGTTCATTTAAAGATATATACATTTTAGCAGACGCTCTTATCCAGAGCGACTTACATGAGCAATTAGGGTTAAGTGCCTTGCTTAAGGGCACATCGACAGATTTTTCACCTAGTCGGCTCAGGGATTAGAACCAGCTGCCTTTCGGTTACTGGCACAACGCTCTTACCCACTAAGCTACCTGTCGCCCACTCTGTAAACATTCAGCAGTTCATATTAATATATATACTGTACAGTATCACTCTGTAAACATTCAGCAGTGTGTGTGTGTGTGTGTGTGTGTGTGTGTGTGTGTGTGTGTGTGATGTGGATGCCTGTGCATCAGATGCTACAGCTCAGACAACCTGCATGGTTGGGTTTACCTCCCGGTGGGGGTCCTTAGCAGAGAGAGGAGAAGGAGAGCAGTCTGTTTACCTCCCGGTGGGGGTCCTTAGCAGAGAGAGGAGAAGGAGAGCAGTCTGTTCACCTCCTGGTGGGGGTCCTTAGCAGAGAGAGGAGAAGGAGAGCAGTCTGTTCACCTCCCGGTGGGGGTCCTTAGCAGAGAGGAGAAGGAGAGCAGTCTGTTTACCTCCCGGTGGGGGTCCTTAGCAGAGAGAGGAGAAGGAGAGCAGTCTGTTCACCTCCTGGTGGGGGTCCTTAGCAGAGAGAGGAGAAAGAGAGCAGCTTTGTGTGTTTGCCGTCACTTCTCTCTCCCAGACCTAATGCTCCTATGTTCAGCTGAGTTATCTCCAAGCTGAGAGAGAGAGTGTGTGTGTGTGTGTGTGTGTGTGTGTGTGTGTGTGTGTGTGTGTGTGTGTGTGTGTGTGTGTGTGTGTGTGTGTGTTTGTGTACCTTGGCAGGTATACTTGTTCTGATTATAGTCTGTACTGAGAAACTGTCTTAAGAACTTCAAAACTTGGACAGGATAATCACTGAAGAGAAAACATCACAGTGCCACAAATGACAAATCTGGGGATTTTTCTCTCAGTGAAACCTGGTTTTTGGAGTCATTTGAAATTATTTTGAACAGAAGGATAATTTATTATTATTGTTATTTTAGTTTTTTTTTATACAATAGAAAACAAAGTGGGTTGTCATGACAAGTTATTCACAATAAAATACTGTAACTATTAAATATAATTGATCTGAACTAACATCTATCTGAATTTCTGTCGCTGTCCATTTTGAAAGTGCTGAATGAAGGCTTGTACTCACTTCTACTCAGAGCAAAGTGTTAATAATGATATAACAACAAACATTATGAATTTACTAATCATGAATGTAATAATGTTTGTGTATGGTTCAAAGGCCATGTTGGCAATCGTTATTATTGAAAGAGAATGCAGTTCTTATCGACTTAAAACAAATCCAAAAGGAGTCAGTAGAAAAACCATATTTACTTAAGCAAGTCAGCCATATCAGCTACGGTTATTAAAAAAATTAAAAAAAAAAAAAACAGTAAATGAGGCTGAATGAACTGTTTTTCGCTGCCAGACGAGGCTCCGCTGATAGCCAGGTGTAGCGGTGGTAAGGTTTCACTCCATGGTGCTGTAACAACACCTACGCTGTCAGGACAGCTTTATGTAGGCCCTAACAGTTAGTGGGAATTAATCACTGTTTGTCACCTGTTGTAGTGCATTTAATGTATTGTTTTAGTGGTGTCTTGTGTAGTGGCTTCGCTGGCATGCATCCCAAAATTTTGGGCGGGTTTTCCCCACCGAATCGCTACTGGATACAGTGCTGGATCTATTCCAGTGTTCTGGATCTATTCCTGTTCTGAGTTACAGTGCTGGGTTGGTGTGTGTACTGTATGTGTCCCATTCGTTAAGACCATTCGCTAAGACCATTTGATAAAACTATTCGTTAAGACCATTCAATAGGTGATGTTTGCGTCAATCTTCATCTAAACAAATGGTGGGGATATTTAGTAATTTGGTGGTCAATACACACACAAGATTATCTAGCGTGACCTTGCATCAGAGTACAATAGGTATGTACGACAATCGTACATACTCTTTCAATCCCCAAAACTCCTGTTTCCATAAAGAACATTATAAATAGTATGACAGCCCTGCTATGTCCTCCTTCAACGAGTCCCAGACCCTGAATGAAGCCTGTCAACCTGCCATCACACAGCCACTCAACATCAGTCTAATGTCGGAGAAAGGACCACTCCCTATCTCCAAGGACCTCTACTGCAGGTGGTCTGCTGAAGGAGGAACGGGTGGCTAGAGGGGCAGGGGGGCAGGGAGATGGGGAGGATAGTCAAGGTGGACAATCAAGTGGGAAGGACAGGGGGATGGACAGGACCTCTCTTGGGTGCTGGAGCAACATGGGGAGGGCAAGGGGTCGGGGACAGTCAAGTGGGAAGGACAGGAGGTCAGACGGTGGGATGGACAGGAGGACGGGTGGAGGGGAGGTACATGGGGATAGGGGATGGGAGGACAGGGAGGGATGGGGTACAGGGGGGTGGACAGGAGGTCAGAGAGATGGAGGGGGGGACAGGAGGTCAGAGAGATGGAGGGGGGGACAGGACGCAAAAAACCCTTTTGTAGAATAGCCGTAGGCAAAGTCATTAATATTCATGAGTTATGTCTGTGATTGGTTGAGACTTCTTGGGTGTGTGACGTCACACAGATGAGCTGCAAAGCCGTCGGTAGATTGCTCGCCGGCATGAGCAGTAAGCACCGAACGACTTGGGAAACCCAGCTTCAGCTTAATTAATCGGGAAATAAATGAAAGCCTCACCAGCTAGCTATTTAAGTTTACACAGTCCGATCATTCATAAAACGAGTCCACTAATTGTTATTTTTACCTTTCCACAAACTGTCTGTTGCTTGACATGAGCAAGTTAACCCAAATCTATCAAAGAATAGGTAATCAACGATTATCTGGGTAGTAGTGGTTAGCCAGTGAGCTAGCTAGCTGCATTTCAGTAGGCCTAATTTAGCTATCCTCCTAAATGCAGTGGTCACTGGATAAACTAACTATCAGTTGAACTAATTTTCTGAAAACAAACTAGTAGCTTATTGTAGCCCATGGCGTGATCATGTCTAACCAGTTGGCTATTGTTGCCCATGAGCTCCCGAGTCTAGCTAGCGTCGTCGTTTGGCATCCATGATTATCTAACTGTTACCTAGCTAGTTAGATACTGCATGGCTCCTGAAGCCCCCATATCTATCAGGCTGGCTCCTGAAGCCCCCATATCTAAACAACTGTCTTCTGAGGCCCCCATATCTAACCAACTGTCCCCTGAAGCCCCCATATCTAACCAACTGTCTCCTGAAGCCCCCATATCTAACCAGCTGGCTCCTGAAGCCCCCATATCTAACCAACTGGCTCCTGAAGCCCCCATATCTAACCAGCTGGCTCCTGAAGCCCTCATATCTAACCAACTGGCTCCTGAAGCCCCCATATCTATCAGGCTGGCTCCTGAAGCCCCCATATCTAAACAACTGTCTTCTGAGGCCCCCATATCTAACCAACTGTCCCCTGAAGCCCCCATATCTAACCAACTGTCTCCTGAAGCCCCCATATCTAACCAACTGTCTCCTGAAGCCCCCATATCTAACCAGTTGGCTCCTGAAGCCCCCATATCTAACCAACTGTCTCCTGAAGCCCCCATATCTAACCAACTGTCTCCTGAAGCCCCCATATCTAACCAATTGTCTCCTGAAGCCCCCATATCTAACCAGTTGGCTCCCGAAGCCCCCATATCTAACCAACTGTCTCCTGAAGCCCCCATATCTAACCAACTGTCTCCTGAAGCCCCCATATCTAACCAACTGTCTCCTGAAGCCCCCATACCTAACCAGTTGGCTCCTGAAGCCCCATATCTAACCAACTGTCTCCTGAAGCCCCCATATCTAACCAACTGTCTCCTGAAGCCCCCATATCTAACCAGTTGGCTCCTGAAGCCCCCATATCTAACCATTTGACTCCTGAAGCCCACATATCTAACTCGCTGGCTCCTGAAGCCCCCATATCTAACCCGCTGGCTCCTGAAGCCCCCATATCCAACCAGCTGTCTCCTGAAGCCCCCATATCCAACCAGCTGGCTCCTGAAGCCCCCATATCTAACAAGCTGGCTTCTGAAGTCCCCATATCCAACCAGCTGGCTCCTGAAGCCCCCATATCTAAACAGATGGCTCCTGAAGCCTATGATGACCTCCTGAGTCTAGAAACAGTCTACCTAATGTTAGCTAGCGTTGCTAGCTGAGCTGTTTTATAAGAAAACAGCCGAGGTGACTCAAACTCTGAAGCTAGCTAGCAAGCCCTCCTCAGCGACAATGTTATTGGGGTGCGTGAATATTATATATGCTTTACAATGTTAAGATAATTGCCATTGACGTTTGTGGTTCCTACTGGTTTTAGATCAGAGGGGAGAAACATTTTCCGCCATGTTTTGGTAAGGGCTAGGAGTGGGGACGGACAAGGGTCAGGGTTAGGGGAATCGGGGACATACAGCAGCACATACAAGGGACGGACAAGGGTTAGGGTTAGGGTTATAGGTGACTCCTGGGCGATGGGAGGACGGACTAGGCATCTCCTGGACGATGGGGGACGGACGAGGCATCTCCTGGGCTATGGGGGGACGGACGAGGCATCTCCTGGGCGATGAGGGGACGGACGAGGCATCTCCTCGACGATGGGGGACGGACGAGGCATCTCCTGGACGATGGGGGACGGACGAGGCATCTCCTGGGCGATGGGGGACGGACGAGGCATCTCCTGGGCGATGGGGGACGGAGAACGCATCTCCTGGACTATGGGGGGATGGACAAGGTATTTTTATTTGTATTTATTATGGATCCCCATTAGCTCTTCCTGGGGTCCTGCAAAATTAGTGCTGTTAAGGAGGTAGAGCAGAATTTTTTTATGGACAGACTTCTCCCCATCTTAGCTACTGTTGTATCAATATGTTTTGACCATGACAGTTTACAATCCAGAGTTACTCCAAGCAGTTTAGTCACCTCAACTTGTTCAATCTCCACATTATTTATTACAAGATTTAATTGAGGTTTGGAGTTTAGTGAATTATTTGTTCCAAATACAATGCTTTTAGTTTTAGAAATATTTAGGACTAACTTATTCCTTGCCACCCACTCTGAAACTAACTGCAACTCATTGTTAAGTGTTGCAGTTATTTCAGTCACTGTAGTAGCTGACATGTAGATTGTTGACTCATCTGCATACATAGACACTCTGGCTTTACTCAAAGCCAGTGGCATGTCAATAGTAAAGATTTAAAAAAGTAATGGGTTTGCCGTGGGCCTAGACAGCTGCCCTGGGGAATTCCTGATTCTACCTGGATTATGTTGGAGAGGCTTCCATTAAAGAACACCCTCTGTGTTCTGTTAGACAGGTAACTGTATCCACAATATAGCAGGGGGTGTAAAGCCATAACACATATGTTTTTCCAGCAGCAGACTATGATCGATAATGTCAAAAGCCGCACTGAAGTTTAACAAAACAGCCCCCACAATCTTTTTTATCATCAATTTCTCTCAGCCAATCATCAGTCATTTGTGTAAGTGCTGTGCTTGTTGAATGTCCTTCTCTATAAGCATGATGAAAGTTTGTTGTCAATTTGTTTACTGTAAAATAACAGTGTATCTGGTCAAACACCATTTTTTCCAATAGGTTGGTAACAGGCTAATTGGTAGGTTATTTGAGCCAGTAAAGGGGGCTTTACTATTCTTAGGTAGTGGAATGACTTTTGCTTCCCTCCAGGCCTGAGGGCACACACTTTCTAGTAGGTTTAGATTGAAGATATGGCAAATAGGAGTGGCAATATCGTCCGCTATTATCCTCAGTAATTTTCCATCCCAGTTGTCAGACCCAGGTCGCTTGTCATTGTTGACAGACTACAATACTTTTTTCACCTCTTCCACACTCACTTTACGGAATTCAAAATTACAACGTTTGTCTTTCATAATTTGGTCAGATATACTTGGATGTGTAGTTTGCTAATCTTGCCAATGAAAAAATAATTAAAGTAGTTGGCAATATCAGTTGGTTTTGTGATGAATGAGCCATCTGATTCAATGAATGATGGAGCTGAGTTTGCCTTTTTTCCCAAAATTTCATTTAAGGTGCTCCAAAGCTTTTTACTAGCATTCTTTATGTCATCTATCTTGATTTTATAGTGTAGTTTCTTCTTCTTTTTATTCAGTTTAGTCACATGATATCTCAATTTGCAATCCGTTTGCCAATCGGTTGTACAGCCAGACTTATTTGCTATTCCTTTTGCCTCATCCATACCATCTTTCCATTCCTCATCATTCCAC
>CM062490.1:50412698-50484283 GCA_031479575.1 Coregonus ussuriensis
TAAACTCTGGTGTCCAAATACCCAGCGCGCCCTAGACCTTCTGTCTAAGGACCGACTAGGATCACCCAGCCACATAATAATACACACAGGCACATACGACCTGAGAACACAGCAGGAAAGGGTGGCCACATCACTCAAGGGCGTGATAGAAAAAGCTTCTTCTACTTTCCCCAACGCACAAGTGGTTATCTCAACCCTGTTACCACGAAAAGACTTCCACCTTGCTACCATACAGCGGGTAAACGCAAGTATTTCCCGTGACTGTGCATCAAAACCAAATGTCTTCCTGGCCCACCACTCCACCCTGGACGGGAACAGCCTTTACGACCAGGTCCACCTATACAAGGCAGCAGTGCCCACCTTCGCCCGGACCCTAAAGGATATCGCCCTCAACCGCAGACCCAACACCTCACACAGGAGCAACAGATCAACAGACACCCCGCCCAGACCAGCGAGACACTCTCCCAGACCTGCGGGACCCCCCCCCAGGACCTACACATAGAGGACCCCCGCAGAGAGGACCTACATCCAGACCACAGCACCATCAACCACATCTACACCCCCACCCCAACCAATTAACTCCCCCCCAAGTCAACCATGCCCACACCCCATTTAGGCCCCCTCAGATCAGACCTATGCCCCTCCTACCCACCCCAAGCCCCCCACTCCCACAAAGAGGGCCTCAACATGAAAGTCACACATACGCCCAGGCCGTGAGCAGGCAAACAGGCCCAACACCCACTCTTACACTAGCCCAAGCCAATGGCATGTACCAGATGCTCAGCAGGCTCTGCTCACAATTACTGGCCTGAGGCCAAACCACACAACCAACAACATTAGACACTTTATGGAACACAAAGCCTTCACTATTTCATCCTGGAATATCCAAGGCCTGAGGTCATCTGCCTTTGGCCTAAAGAGCAGGAATCTGGACTTCACCAAAGAAATCGGAAATACAGACATTGTCATCCTACAAGAAACATGGTATAGAGGAGACGGACCCACTGGTTGCCCTCTAGGTTACAGAGAGCTGGTAGTCCCATCCACCAAACTACCAGGTGTGAAACAGGGAAGGGACTCAGGGGGTATGCTAATTTGGTATAGAGCAGACCTAACTCACTCTATTAAATTAATCAAAACAGGAACATTTTACATTTGGTTAGAAATTCAAAAGGAAATTATCTCAACTGAGAAAAATGTCCTCCTGTGTGCTACCTATATCCCCCCACTAGAATCCCCATACTTTAATGAAGACAGTTTCTCCATCCTGGAGGGGGAAATCAATAATTTCCAGACCCAGGGACATGTACTAGTCTGTGGCGACCTAAATGCCAGAACTGGACAAGAACCTGACACCCTCAGCACACAGGGGGACAAACACCTACCTGGAGGTGACAGCATTCCCTCCCCCATATGCCCCCCTAGGCACAACTACGACAACATAACCAACAAAAATGGGTCACGACTCCTGCAGCTCTGTCGCACACTGGGTATGTACATAGTCAATGGTAGGCTTCGAGGGGACTCCTATGGTAGGTACACCTATAGCTCATCTCTTGGCAGTAGTACTGTAGACTACTTTATCACTGACCTCAACCCAGAGTCTCTCAGAGCGTTCACAGTCAGCCCACTGACACCCCTATCAGACCACAGCAAAATCACAGTCTACTTGAACAGAGCAATACTCAATCATGAGGCATCAAAGCCAAAAGAACTGAATAATATTAAGAAATGCTATAGATGGAAGGAAAGTAGTTTTGAAACCAACCAAAAAACAATTAGGAAACAACAAATTCAATCCATTCTAGACAACTTCCTGGACAAAACGTTCCACTGTAATAGTGAAGGTGTAAACTTGGCAGTAGAAAACCTAAACAGTATATTTGACCTCTCAGCTTCCCTATCAAATCTAAAAATCTCTAACAGAAAACCAAAGAAAAGTAATAACAGTGATAAATGGTTTGATGAAGAATGCAAAAACCTAAGAAAGAAATTGAGAAACCTATCCAACCAAAAACATAGAGACCCAGAAAACCTGAGCCTACGCCTTCACTATGGTGAATCACTAAAACAATACAGAAATACACTACGGAAAAAGAACGAACAGCATGTCAGAAATCAGCTCAATGTAATTGAAGAATCCATAGACTCTAACCACTTCTGGGAAAATTGGAAAACACTAAACAAACAACAACACGAAGAGCTATCTATCCAAAACGGAGATGTATGGGTAAACCACTTCTCCAATCTTTTTGGCCCTATAACAGAGAACAAACAGCAAAAAAATATACATGATCAAATGCAAATCTTAGAATCAACTATTAAAGACTACCAGAACCCACTGGATTCTCCAATTACATTGAATGAACTACAGGATAAAATACAAACCCTCCAACCCAAAAAGTCCTGTGGTGTTGATGGTATCCTCAATGAAATGATAAAATATACAGACCACAAATTTCAATTAGCTATACTTAAACTCTTTAACATCATCCTTAGCTCTGGCATCTTCCCCAACATCTGGAACCAAGGACTGATCCCCCCAATCCACAAAAGTGGAGACAAATTTGACCCTAATAACTACCGTGGGATATGCGTCAACAGCAACCTTGGGAAAATCCTCTGCATTATCATTAACAGCAGACTAGTTCATTTCCTCAGTGAAAACAATGTACTGAGCAAATGTCAAATTGGCTTTTTACCAAATTACCGTACGACAGACCACGTATTCACCCTGCACACCCTAATTGACAAACAAACAAACCAAAACAAAGGCAAAGTCTTCTCATGCTTTGTTGATTTCAAAAAAGCTTTTGACTCAATTTGGCATGAGGGTCTGCTATACAAATTGATGGAAAGTGGGGTTGGGGGAAAAACATACGACATTATAAAATCCATGTACACAAACAACAAGTGTGCGGTTAAAATTGGCAAAAAACACACACATTTCTTTCCACAGGGCCGTGGGGTGAGACAGGGATGCAGTTTAAGCCCCACCCTCTTCAACATATATATCAACGAATTGGCGAGGGCACTAGAACAGTCTGCAGCACCCGGCCTCACCCTACTAGAATCTGAAGTCAAATGTCTTCTGTTTGCTGACGATCTGGTGCTCTGTCACCAACCAAGGAGGGCCTACGGCAGCACCTAGATCTTCTGCACAGATTCTGTCAGACCTGGGCCCTGACAGTAAATCTCAGTAAGACAAAAATAATGGTGTTCCAAAAAAGGTCCAGTTGCCAGAACCACAAATACAAATTCCATCTAGACACCGTTGCCCTAGAGCACACAAAAAACTATACATACCTCGGCCTAAACATCAGCGCCACAGGTAACTTCCACAAAGCTGTGAACGATCTGAGAGACAAGGCAAGAAGGGCCTTCTATGCCATCAAAAGGAACATAAAATTTGACATACCAATTAGGATCTGGCTAAAAATACTTGAATCAGTTATAGAACCCATTGCCCTTTATGGTTCTGAGGTCTGGGGTCCGCTCACCAACCAAGAATTCACAAAATGGGACAAACACCAAATTGAGACTCTGCATGCAGAATTCTGCAAAAACATCCTCCGTGTACAACGTAAAACACCAAATAATGCATGCAGAGCAGAATTAGGCCAATACCCGCTAATTATCAAAATCCAGAAAAGAGCCGTTAAATTCTATAACCACTTAAAAGGAAGCGATTCCCAAACCTTCCATAACAAAGTCATCACCTACAGAGAGATGAACTTGGAGAAGAGTCCCCTAAGTAAGCTTGTCCTGGGGCTCTGTTCACAAACACAAACAGATCCCACACAGCCCCAGGACAACAACAACAACAGCACAACTAGACCCAACCAAATCATGAGAAAACAAAAAGAGAATTACTTGACACATTGGAAAGAACAAACAAAAAAACAGAGCAAACTAGAATGCTATTTGGCCCTAAACAGAGAGTACACAGTGGCAGAATACTTGACCACTGTGACTGACCCAAACTTAAGGAAAGCTTTGACTATGTACGGACTCAGTGAGCATAGCCTTGCTATTGAGAAAGGCCGCCGTAGGCAGACCTGGCTCTCAAGAGAAGACAGGCTATGTGCACACTGCCCACAAAATGAGGTGGAAACTGAGCTGCACTTCCTAACCTCCTGCCAAATGTATGACCATATTAGAGACACATATTTCCCTCAGATTACAGCGATCCACAAAGAATTCGAAAACAAACCCAATTTTGATAAACTCCCTTATCTACTGGGTGAAAAACCACAGTGTGCCATCACAGCTGCAAGATTTGTGACCTGTTGCCACAAGAAAAGGGCAACCAGTGAAGAACAAACACCATTGTAAATACAACCCATATTTATGTTTATTTATTTTCCCATTTGTACTTTAACTATTTGCACATTGTTACAACACTGTATATAGACATAATATGACATTTGAAATGTCTTTATTCTTTTGAAACTTCTGAGTGTAATGTTTACTGTTAATATTTATTGTTTATTTCACTTTTGTTTACTATCTACTTCACTTGCTTTGGCAATGTTAACACACGTTTCCCATGCCAATAAAGCCCTTAAATTGAATTGAATTGAATTGATATTAAGGTCTGTCTACAGGTGCTAGAGATATTAAGGTCTGGCTACAGGGGGTAGAGATAATAAGGTCTGGCTACAGGGGGTAGAGATATTAAGGTCTGGCTACAGGGGGTAGAGATATTAAGGTCTGGCTACAGGGGGTAGAGATATTATGGTCTGGCTACAGGGGGTAGAGATATTAAGGTCTGGCTACAGGGGGTAGAGATATTATGGTCTGGCTACAGGGGGTAGAGATATTATGGTCTGGCTACAGGGGGTAGAGATATTAAGGTCTGGCTACAGGGGGTAGAGATATTATGGTCTGGCTACAGGGGGTAGAGATATTAAGGTCTGGCTACAGGGGGTAGAGATATTAAGGTCTGGCTACAGGGGGTAGAGATAATAAGGTCTGGCTACAGGGGGTAGAGATATTAAGGTCTGGCTACAGGGGGTAGAGATAATAAGGTCTGGCTACAGGGGGTAGAGATATTAAGGTCTGGCTACAGGGGGTAGAGATATTAAGGTCTGGCTACAGGGGGTAGAGATATTAAGGTCTGGCTACAGGGGGTAGAGATATTATGGTCTGGCTACAGGGGGTAGAGATATTCAGGTCTGGCTACAGGGGGTAGAGATATTAAGGTCTGGCTACAGGGGGTAGAGATATTATGGTCTGGCTACAGGGGGTAGAGATATTCAGGTCTGGCTACAGGGGGTAGAGATAATAAGGTCTGGCTACAGGGGGTAGAGATATTAAGGTCTGGCTACAGGGGGTAGAGATATTATGGTCTGGCTACAGGGGGTAGAGATATTAAGGTCTGGCTACAGGGGGTAGAGATATTAAGGTCTGGCTACAGGGGGTAGAGATATTAAGGTCTGGCTACAGGGGGTAGAGATATTATGGTCTGGCTACAGGGGGTAGAGATATTAAGGTCTGGCTACAGGGGGTAGAGATATTAAGGTCTGGCTACAGGGGGTAGAGATATTAAGGTCTGGCTACAGGGGGTAGAGATATTATGGTCTGGCTACAGGGGGTAGAGATATTAAGGTCTGGCTACAGGGGGTAGAGATATTAAGGTCTGGCTACAGGGGGTAGAGATATTAAGGTCTGGCTACAGGGGGTAGAGATATTAAGGTCTGGCTACAGGGGGTAGAGATATTAAGGTCTGGCTACAGGGGGTAGAGATATTATGGTCTGGCTACAGGGGGTAGAGATATTAAGGTCTGGCTACAGGGGGTAGAGATAATATGGTCTGGCTACAGGGGGTAGAGATATTCAGGTCTGGCTACAGGGGGTAGAGATAATAAGGTCTGGCTACAGGGGGTAGAGATATTATGGTCTGGCTACAGGGGGTAGAGATATTAAGGTCTGGCTACAGGGGGTAGAGATATTAAGGTCTGGCTACAGGGGGTAGAGATATTAAGGTCTGGCTACAGGGGGTAGAGATATTATGGTCTGGCTACAGGGGGTAGAGATATTATGGTCTGGCTACAGGGGGTAGAGATATTAAGGTCTGGCTACAGGGGGTAGAGATATTATGGTCTGGCTACAGGGGGTAGAGATATTAAGGTCTGGCTACAGGTGCTAGAGATATTAAGGTCTGGCTACAGGTGCTAGATATATTAAGGTCTGGCTACAGGGGGTAGAGATATTAAGGTCTGGCTACAGGGGGTAGAGATATTATGGTCTGGCTACAGGGGGTAGAGATATTATGGTCTGGCTACAGGGGGTAGAGATATTAAGGTCTGGCTACAGGGGGTAGAGATATTATGGTCTGGCTACAGGGGGTAGAGATATTAAGGTCTGGCTACAGGGGGTAGAGATATTATGGTCTGGCTACAGGGGGTAGAGATATTATGGTCTGGCTACAGGGGGTATAGATATTAAGGTCTGGCTACAGGGGGTAGAGATATTATGGTCTGGCTACAGGGGGTAGAGATAATAAGGTCTGGCTACAGGGGGTAGAGATATTAAGGTCTGGCTACAGGGGGTAGAGATATTATGGTCTGGCTACAGGGGGTAGAGATATTATGGTCTGGCTACAGGGGGTAGAGATAATAAGGTCTGGCTACAGGGGGTAGAGATATTAAGGTCTGGCTACAGGGGGTAGAGATAATAAGGTCTGGCTACAGGGGGTAGAGATATTAAGGTCTGGCTACAGGGGGTAGAGATATTAAGGTCTGGCTACAGGGGGTAGAGATATTAAGGTCTGGCTACAGGGGGTAGAGATATTATGGTCTGGCTACAGGGGGTAGAGATAGTACTAAAGTCTAATTGTAATTTGGTCTAAGGGGCTTTGCTCATTCTAGTAATTGTAATTCTATGGGTGTGACGGCTTTTTCAAGGAGTAGGTAGGTTTCCCTTTAACCACTGATATAGGGTCAGACATTTTTAATCAACCCTTTGGTTAAGAATTTGGGGCTATTGATAATCTGATCCTAGATCAGTCCTCAATGTCTACTCCCGTTCCTTTGACCAGGTCTCCGACCAGGCGGATTCTGGTGCCCTCTGACCAGGTCTCCGACCAGGTGTATTCTGGTGCCCTCTGACCAGGTCTCCGACCAGGTGTATTCTGGTGCCCTCTGACCAGGTCTCCGACCAGGTGTATTCTGGTGCCCTCTGACCAGGTCTCCGACCAGGCGTATACATCATGCTGTGGGTGTATTATGGGTTGATTCTAATCAACATTAGCTATGGGTTGTCCAGATTCTAATCAACATTAGCTATGGGTTGTCCAGATTCTAATCAACATTAGCTATGGGTTGTCCAGATTCTAATCAACATTAGCTATGGGTTGTCCAGATTCTAATCAACATTAGCTATGGGTTGTCCAGATTCTAATCAACATTAGCTATGGGTTGTCCAGATTCTAATCAACATTAGCTATGGGTTGTCCAGATTCTAATCAACATTAGCTATGGGTTGTCCAGATTCTAATCAACATTAGCTATGGGTTGTCCAGATTCTAATCAACATTAGCTATGGGTTGTCCAGATTCTAATCAACATTAGCTATGGGTTGTCCAGATTCTAATCAACATTAGCTATGGGTTGTCCAGATTCTAATCAACATTAGCTATGGGTTGTCCAGATTCTAATCAACATTAGCTATGGGTTGTCCAGATTCTAATCAACATTAGCTATGGGTTGTCCAGATTCTAATCAACATTAGCTATGGGTTGTCCAGATTCTAATCAACATTAGCTATGGGTTGTCCAGATTCTAATCAACATTAGCTATGGGTTGTCCAGATTCTAATCAACATTAGCTATGGGTTGTCCAGATTCTAATCAACATTACCTATGGGTTGTCCAGATTCTAATCAACATTAGCTATGGGTTGTCCAGATTATAATCAACATTAGCTATGGGTTGTCCAGATTCTAATCAACATTAGCTATGGGTTGTCCAGATTCTAATCAACATTAGCTATGGGTTGTCCAGCTTCTAATCAACATTAGCTATGGGTTGTCCAGATTCTAATCAACATTAGCTATGGGTTGTCCAGATTATAATCAACATTAGCTATGGGTTGTCCAGATTCTAATCAACATTAGCTATGGGTTGTCCAGATTCTAATCAACATTAGCTATGGGTTGTCCAGATTCTAATCAACATTATCTATGGGTTGTCCAGATTATAATCAACATTAGCTATGGGTTGTCCAGATTCTAATCAACATTAGCTATGGGTTGTCCAGATTCTAATCAACATTAGCTATGGGTTGTCCAGATTCTAATCAACATTAGCTATGGGTTGTCCAGATTCTAATCAACATTAGCTATGGGTTGTCCAGATTCTAATCAACATTAGCTATGGGTTGTCCAGCTTCTAATCAACATTAGCTATGGGTTGTCCAGATTCTAATCAACATTAGCTACGGGTTGTCCAGATTCTAATCAACATTTTAACATGGGTTGGCCAGATTCTAATCAACATTAGCTATGGGTTGTCCAGATTATAATCAACATTATCTATGGGTTGTCCAGATTATAATCAACATTAGGCATGGGTTGTCCAGATTACAATCAACATTAGATATGGGTTGTCCAGATTACAATCAACATTATATATGGGTTGTCCAGATTATAATCAACATTAGATATGGGTTGACCAGATTGTAATCAACATTAGTTATGGGTTGTAAAGATTACAATCAACATTAGCTATGGGTTGACCATATTATAATCAACATTAGATATGAGTTGACCAGATTATAATCAACATTAGTTATGGGTTGTAAAGGTTACAATCAACATTAGCTATTGGTTGACCAGATTAAAATCAACATTAGCTATGGGTTGTCCAGATTATAATCAACATTAGTGATGTGTTGTCCAAATTATAATCAACATTAGCTATGGTTTGTCCAAATTATAATCAACTTTAGATATGGATAGTCCAGATTATTGTCAACATTAGCTATGGGTTGACCAGATTATGATCAAAATTAGCTTTTGGTTGGCCAGATTCTAATCAACATTAGCTATGGATTGTCCAGATTATAATCAACGTTATCTATGGGTTGGCCAGATTATAATCAACATTATCTATGGGTTGGCCAGATTATAATCAACATTAGCTATGGGTTGGCCAGATTATAATCAACACTAGCTATGGGTTGGCCAGATTATAATCAGGTGGTGTGTTTTGTGAATGTTAAAGAGTGACTGCCCCTAAAAAAGCAACTAATCCCTTAGAAAGTCACCTATGTGGCATCAATATGAGTCAGAAACATTTATTTTACTGTAAAAATGTACTACAAAGTGCAAATAGGATAATTTTGGTCATAAGGTCAGTCTCATCTAAAATGTTTTTTGGAATTTCAGTGCGTCACAACATTGGGTTTGGATTACAATTATGTCAACAAATCATGCCCCCTTTTGCCCAGCTCCACGTGCAAATCGCCCCTACGCCAACTTCGCTTCCCTTCATTGAATATGGCTCCGTTGTTTCATCGCTCCCAAAACACTTTCAAAGGATCACGGGCCCTATACGGATTGACCATGCCTCCACAGCTAAAGTGCTATGGTTTGCATGCCCTGCCAAAGGACCCTAGTATCCGGAATAGGTGATTGGAGTTCGTCGGTCCCCAAGTCTGCAGCAGTAATGCTAACTTGGTGTGCAACGACCAGTGGTGGTGAGTATAACCAGAGATGTGGAACAGGTTGAGAGCTTCAAGTTCTTTGGTGTCCACATCACCAATGAACTATCATGGTCCAAATACACCAAGACAGTCGTGAAGAGGGCACGACAAAGCCTACTCCCCCTCAGGAGACTGAAAAGGTTTGGCATGGGTCCTCAGATCCTCAAAAAGTTCTACAGCTGCACCATCGAGAGCATCCTGACTGGTTGCATCACCGCCTGGTATGGCAACTGCTTGACCTCTGACCGCAAGGCTCTACAGAGGGTAGTGCGTACGGCCCAGTACATCACTGGGATCAAGCTTCCTGCCATCCAGGACCTCTATAACAGGCGGTGTCAGAGGAAGGCCCTCAAAGACTTGTCATCGACTCCAGCCACCCTAGTCATAGACTGTTCTCTCTGCTACCGCACGGCAAGCGGTACCAGAGCGCCAAGTCTAGGTCCAAAAGGCTTCTCAGCTTCTACCCCCAAGCCATAAGACTCCTGAACAGCTAATCATTGCTACCCGGACTATTTGCACTGCTCCCCCACCCCCACCCCCCTCTTTTACGCTGCTGCTACTCTGTTAATTATTTATGCATAGCCACTTTAACTCTACCCACATGTAGATATGACCTCAATTACCTCGACTAGCCGGTGCCCCCGCACATTGACTCTGCACCGGTACCCCCCTGTATATATAGCCTCCCTACTGTTATTTATTTTACTGCTGCTCTTTAGTATTTGCTTTTATATATTTTTTAAAAACTTTAAAAAATGCATTGTTGGTTAAGGGCTTGTAAGTAAGCATTTCACTGTAATGTCTACACCTGTTGTATTCGGCGCACGTGGCAAATAACATTTGATTTGATTTGATACCTGAAGTGAAATAGAATGGTGAACACAGCAATCAGGTTGGTTCCACCAGTCTAGGTTACGAAGGTGAATTGGGACAAAACTCGAAACTGTTTTGACCCTTGACCAGGTCAAATGTCACCAACCTGATTCAAGTGTCCATTAATGTTCCATGCTCACAGTGAGGGCATGTCTGCATGATGCTGAGGGTCTCCTTGCTGGTCTTCTCTATGTTGCATGTTTGGCTCCAACTGCAGAAAGCAATCTTCATAAACAATGTACTTTTTCATTTTATGAGGTGGTGTTGACTGGGAGGGCCCGTGACAGGGTTAAACAATAGACAGCCTGGTGGTAACTTGCATTTTGTTATAAAAAAGGACACAGATTTTCGATAATGAAATTCACAACCAAAATGACTCAATTTTGTGATATCCAATTGCGATCCAATTATGATCTTGTCTCATCACTGCAACTCCCTAACGGGGCTCGGAAGAGGCGAAGGTCGAGTCATGCGTCCTCCGAAACATGACCCGCCAAACCTGCATAAGGGATATTTGACCAAGAAGGAGAGTGATGGAGTGCTACATCAGATGAACTGGCCTCCACAATCCCCCGACCTCAACCCAATTGAGATGGTTTGGGATGAGTCGGACGGCAGAGTGAAGGAAAAGCAGCCAACAAGTGCTCATTATATGTGGGAACACACGCCTGTGGACACACACTCCTTTAAGCTTCCTTCCACGCCTATGGACACACACACTCCTTTATATTTTGATTAAAGACATGACAAATAGGGGTGGCAATACAGTCTGCTACCATTCTCAATAGTTTCCCATGAAGGTTGTCTATACCTGGTGACTTATCATTACTGATGGATAACAATAGTTTTTCCACCTCTCCAACACTAACTTGACCAAATTCAAAACGGCAATCCTTCTCTTTCAATATTAGATCTTCAATACAGAAATATGATGGTTCACTGTTCAGTGTTGTCATTTCACTTCTCAGTTTGTCCACTTTACCAGTGAAATAGTTTTTGAAATGATTGGCTATACCAAAAGGTTTTGTCATAAATGACCCATCAACTTCAATGTACAGTGGCGATATATATGCCATTTAGCAGACGCTTTTATCCAAAGCGACTTACAGTCATGCGTGCATACATTTTTTATTTTTTTTTGTATGGGTGGTCCCGGGGATCGAACCCACTACCTTGGCGTTACAAGCGTCGTGCTCTACCAGCTGAGCTACAGAGGACGAATTGAGTTTTCTGCCCATAATATCATTTAAGGTGCTCCAAAGTCTTTTCCCATTGTTTTGTATGTCATTTATCTTGCTTTGGTAATATAATTTCTTATTTTTGTTAATTTTTGTTAAGATTAGTCACAAAATGTCCCTTTTGACAGTATGTCAGCTGAACAGCCCGACTTGTTTGACACCTTTTATGCAATATTGTTCTTAAACTTTTAAATTTTTTAAATTTATCATCGATCCAAGGTGCTCTAACAGTTCTCTCAGTTAGTTTCTTAAGAGGTGCATGTTTGTCAACAACTGGCAAGAATGATTTGACAAATTCTCCAAGTGCTGCATCTAGATTCTCCTCCTTATACACATTACCTCTATGAATGGGGCCTGGTGGTATAGGGTCGAGCTGGCCTCTCTGGAAGGGGCCCGACGGTGCAGGGTGGTGCTAGTCTCTCAGGGTGGGGGCTGGTGGTGCAGGGTGGTGCTAGTCTCTCTGGTTGGGGGCTGGTGGTGCAGGGTGGTGCTAGTCTCTCTGGTTGGGGGCTGGTGGTGCAGGGTGGTGCTAGTCTCTCTGGTTGGTGGCTGGTGGTGCAGGGTGGTGCTAGTCTCTCTGGTTGGGGGCTGGTGGTGCAGGGTGGTGCTAGTCTCTCTGGTTGGGGGCTGGTGGTGCAGGGTGGTGCTAGTCTCTCTGGTTGGTGGCTGGTGGTGCAGGGTGGTGCTAGTCTCTCTGGTTGGGGGCTGGTGGTGCAGGGTGGTGCTAGTCTCTCTGGGTGGGGGCTGGTGGTGCAGGGTGGTGCTAGTCTCTCTGGTTGGGGGCTGGTGGTGCAGGGTGGTGCTAGTCTCTCTGGTTGGGGGCTGGTGGTGCAGGGTTGTGCTAGTCTCTCTGGTTGGGGGCTGGTGGTGCAGGGTGGTGCTAGTCTCTCTGGTTGGGGGCTGGTGGTGCAGGGTGGTGCTAGTCTCTCTGGTTGGGGGCTGGTGGTGCAGGGTGGTGCTAGTCTCTCTGGTTGGGGGCTGGTGGTGCAGGGTGGTGCTAGTCTCTCTGGGTGGGGGCTGGTGGTGCAGGGTGGTGCTAGTCTCTCTGGTTGGGGGCTGGTGGTGCAGGGTGGTGCTAGTCTCTCTGGGTGGGGGCTGGTGGTGCAGGGTGGTGCTAGTCTCTCTGGATGGGGGCTGGTGGTGCAGGGTGGTGCTAGTCTCTCTGGGTGGGGGCTGGTGGTGCAGGGTGGTGCTAGTCTCTCTGGTTGGGGGCTGGTGGTGCAGGGTGGTGCTAGTCTCTCTGGGTGGGGGCTGGTGGTGCAGGGTGGTGGCAGAGTTCCTCTTATTAAGAAGTTTCCTTTGTCCCAGAACCGTGTCTTTCAGTTTCCAAGCCATCACCTTGACACCCTGTTTGTTCAAGTTGTACTAGGTGGTACATCAGCTGGGGGTGAATGTCACGGTGGTTCTCTAGGTAAACATTGTCCAAGAGAGCACAGCCTCTAGACAGCTCAGCTTGCTCTGAATAATGTGGAAGGGCACATCTCCACGTGGCAACAGGGTGGACATAGTGATTATGGTGTTAGGACATCTCCACGTGGCAACAGGGTGGACATAGTGATTATGGTGTTAGGACATCTCCCTGCAGCTCAGGCTGCGACATGCTGCATTGCAGGAGCTACATGTCCTCTCATTGCCATCAAATCATTCGTACCTGTGGGAATGATCGTATGTTTGGCTCCATTTAATTTGTTGCTTGACAGACTTTTCAAGGCACTTGCTGTTGTTGGGCACCATCGTTTTCTGACTGACATGCAGTCAGGGAATAGCAGTTTCTCTCTGAGAGATTTTCCCATTGGAGAAATAAAATGAAAACCATTTTATTTTTATTTAACCTTTATTTAACTAGGCAAGTCAGTTAAGAACAAATCCTTATTTACAATGACGGCCTACACCGGCCAAACCCGGACGACGGTGGGCCAATTGTGCGCTGCCCTATGGGACTCCCAATCATGGCCGGTTGTGAGCTGGGAGGAGTGGGGTGGGGTGGGGACCACAGCTGGGAGGAGTTGGGTGGGGACCACAGCTGGGAGGAGTGGGGTGGGGTGGGGATCACAGCTGGGAGGAGTGGGGTGGGGACCACAGCTGGGAGGAGTGGGGTGTGGTGGGGACCACAGCTGGGAGGAGTGGGGTGGGGTGGGGACCACAGCTGGGAGGAGTGGGGTGGGGTGGGGACCACAGCTGGGAGGAGTGGGGTGGGGACCACAGCTGGCCTTTCCTTGTCTTCCTCTCTCCTGAGGGTCCCAGCATGGCTCCGCTGGTGCTGGTGCTCTGGGGCTGGGATGTAAGGTCTGGTCAAACCTATCTGACGAGGGGGATGTGCTGATGTGGGAGAAGGAGTTGTATTTGGTTGAGTCTGTGTGAGTTCCAGAGGTTCACTGTGAGAAGCAGCGGTACTGCCGATGTGAGGGTGTGGTTGTGGTAGGTCAGTTGTTATCTTATAGTGTAGATGATGGTGTCTCTCTCTCTGTGTTGTAGCAATTATATGACTTCTGACAACTCCCTTTTTAACTCCTCCCTGATGTCAGCTGTCTCTCTCCTCATGGTGGCAAGGACACACCCCAAAAACACCTACATCAAATCATACCCCCAAGCCAACTCACATTTGGCTTCTGTCATGGCCGCCAGCATTTGTTGAGGAGCAAGTCAAAAAACAAGGCCCAATCAGCAGGTGCAGTTCCCCTTTAAAAGGTCCAACGCAGTCTTTTTGATCTCAATATCAAATAATTTCCGGGTACCAATTGACCCTTGGATAAGCCCCGCCCCCCTTGGTTACTGTTGCAACTTCGGACAACATTTTCCTGGAAAGCCCAATTCCCCGTTAAACCACTGGTGAATTCCTGTGACAATGATCTCAAACTGTGTTTCTAATACACAATGAAATTAAACACAGACTAACCCTTGCTAACCAGGAAACTCTTGGGTATGTTGTGGTGGACTGTCATTACAATTGCTTCACAGGAACCTGGTAAAATTATGTCTAGCTAGCCACAAGCTTTATATCTTCAAAGTATTTTGCATGTAATTCAGCTCGTGTTAATTTAGCTTTTTGTGACCCGCGAAAACAACTTTGCAAACGACCACAACGTGTAAAATCCTCGAAAGTCGCTACGGGAAAGCAGGCCGCTGTCAACATAATTTAAACGATATGTTACAAAAAAGACCCCACTGAACAAATCAGAACATGAAGAATCACATTTGTCTTGTTAAAATGCATTTTATAACATAAGGAAGTGAAATTTCATCACCAAAGCGCGTTTTCACCCACTCTTTTAAAGAAAACTCAATAGGCTTTGATGGGATTTAAACGTGAGCTTGTCCGAGGTGTCATACTCGACGACAATTGCTATCAATTGGCGCGCTGCGATTGGTTGCCCAAAATTCTGGGGCGGGGCTTAGCAAAGGGTCAATTAAGCAATTTGTCAAACAATAATTTTGCTAGGACTGTCTGGAAGTGGTTTGAGTGGGGAGGGAGAAACTGAAACTAGCTGTTATTGGCAGAGAGGTTTGGAACTCTCTTTCTTATTGGCCTATTAACTAATTTACCACCTGGTGATGTCACCAGGCAGGCCAAAACTCAATCCCATCAAACAGCTTTTACACTAAAAGGGCATTATTATAATTGACATAATTTCACAGTATTATTCCTACCTCGTGGAAATATATATATATATATACATATATATATATATATATATATATATATATATATATATATATAAAACACAGGAAAATCACGTTTTTGACTGTACTGAGCCTTTAAAGATTTACAAATCAATTCAAAGTCACTTCGCCATCATCCTCGAATGACCTTTAGAAAAGTCACTTAATCAAAAATACACGTCTGTTATTTCACAATGATTAATCAGGTCTACGAGCCACTCAGACTGAGACGTCCCATTTCTAAATAGATGCTAATAAATATAATATAGGCTGCATTCCATACGTACAGGGCCCGGAGGGCTCTGGGCAAAACTAGAGCACTATATATTGAATAGTGTGGTGCTTGAGACACAATTCATGTAATTCCTCCGCTGCAGATTGCTGAAGCTGGAGTTCAACCACTTTACAAATCAACTTCCAAGTGGTGCTAGTGTCAAGGAGACGGGGTAACTGTAACGTTTCCTATTGGCTTGCTTGCTCTTGTTTTTATAGCTTATATTAGGTCCTCAGGGGCAGACGGGGTGAATTAGGTAGAGACATTCCCTTTGGCCTTTTTCTGTCATACCTTTACCTCTTTACCTGAGACACTTTATAGAAGGTAACAGAGAACGGTAACATAGAGAACACGGTAAGATAGAGAACACGGTAAGATAGAGAACACGGTAAGATAGAGAACACGGTAAGATAGAGAACACGGTAAGATAGAGAACACGGTAAGATAGAGAATGGTAAGATAGAGAATGGTAAGATAGAGAATGGTAAGATAGAGAATGGTAAGATAGAGAATGGTAACAGAGAACAGTAAGATAGAGAACGGTAAGATAGAGAACACGGTAAGATAGAGAACAGTAAGATAGAGAACACGGTAAGATAGAGAACATGGTAAGATAGAGAATGGTAAGATAGAGAATGGTAAGATAGAGAATGGTAACAGAGAACAGTAAGATAGATAATGGTAAGATAGAGAACATGGTAAGATAGAGAACAGTAAGATAGAGAACAGTAAGATAGAGAACAGTAAGATAGAGAATGGTAAGATAGAGAATGGTAAGATAGAGAATGGTAAGATAGAGAACAGTAAGATAGAGAACGGTAAGATAGAGAACAGTAAGATAGAGAATGTTAAGATAGAGAACAGTAAGATAGAGAACGGTAAGATAGAGAACAGTAAGATAGAGAATGTTAAGATAGAGAACAGTAAGATAGAGAACAGTAAGATAGAGAATGGTTAGATAGAGAACAGTAAGATAGAGAACAGTAAGATAGAGAACAGTAAGATAGAGAATGTTAAGATAGAGAACAGTAAGATAGAGAACAGTAAGATAGAGAACAGTAAGATAGAAAACAATTAGATAGAGAATGGTAAGATAAAGAACAATAAGATAGAGAATGGTAAGATAGAGAATGGTAAGATGGAGAACAGTAAGATAGAGAACAGTAAGATAGAGAATGGTAAGATAGAGAACAGTAAGATAGAGAACAGTAAGATAGAGAATGTTAAGATAGAGAATGGTAAGATAGAGAACAGTAAGATAGAGAACGGTAAGATAGAGAACAGTAAGATAGAGAACAGTAAGATAGAGAATGGTAAGATAGAGAACAGTAAGATAGAGAACAGTAAGATAGAGAATGTTAAGATAGAGAATGGTAAGATAGAGAACAGTAAGATAGAGAACGGTAAGATAGAGAACAGTAAGATAGAGAATGTTAAGATAGAGAACAGTAAGATAGAGAACAGTAAGATAGAGAATGGTTAGATAGAGAACAGTAAGATAGAGAACAGTAAGATAGAGAACAGTAAGATAGAGAATGTTAAGATAGAGAACAGTAAGATAGAGAACAGTAAGATAGAAAACAATTAGATAGAGAATGGTAAGATAAAGAACAATAAGATAGAGAATGGTAAGATAGAGAATGGTAAGATAGAGAACAGTAAGATAGAGAACAGTAAGATAGAGAATGGTAAGATAGAGAACAGTAAGATAGAGAACAGTAAGATAGAGAATGGTAAGATAGAGAACAGTAAGATAGAGAACAATAAGATAGAGAACAGTAAGATAGAGAATGTTAAGATAGAGAACAGTAAGATAGAGAATGGTAAGATAGAGAACAGTAAGATAGAGAATGGTAAGATAGAGAACAGTAAGATAGAGAACAATAAGATAGAGAACAGTAAGATAGAGAACAGTAAGATAGAGAACAGTAAGATAGAGAATGTTAAGATAGAGAACAGTAAGATAGAGAATGGTAAGATAGAGAACAGTAAGATAGAGAACAATAAGATAGAGAACAGTAAGATAGAGAATGTTAAGATAGAGAACAGTAAGATAGAGAATGGTAAGATAGAGAACAGTAAGATAGAGAACAGTAAGATAGAGAACAGTAAGATAGAGAATGGTAAGATAGAGAACAGTAAGATAGAGAATGGTAAGATAGAGAACAGTAAGATAGAGAACAGTAAGATAGAGAACAGTAAGATAGAGAACAGTAAGATAGAGAATGTTAAGATAGAGAACAGTAAGATAGAGAACAGTAAGATAGAAAACAATTAGATAGAGAATGGTAAGATAAAGAACAATAAGATAGAGAATGGTAAGATAGAGAATGGTAAGATAGAGAACAGTAAGATAGAGAACAGTAAGATAGAGAACAGTAAGATAGAGAATGGTAAGATAGAGAATGGTAAGATAGATAATGGTAAGATAGAGAACGGTAAGATAGAGAATGGTATGATAGAGAATGGTAAGATAGAGAACGGTAAGATAGAGAACAGTAAGATACAGAACGGTAAAATAGAGAATGGTAAGATAGATAATGGTAAGATAGAGAACGGTAAGATAGAGAATGGTAAGATAGAGAATGGTAAGATAGAGAACGGTAAGATAGAGAACAGTAAGATAGAGAACAGTAAGATAGAGAACAATAAGATAGAAAACAGTAAGATAGAGATCATTAAGATAGAGAATGGTAACAGAGAACGGTAAGATAGAGATCGGTAAGATAGAGAACAGTAAGATAGAGAACAGTAAGATAGAGAAGAGTAAGATAGAGAATGGTAAGATAGAGAACGGTAAGATAGAGAACGGTAAGATAGAGAATGGTTAGATAGAGAACAGTAAGATAGAGAATGGTAAGATAGAGAATGGTAAGATAGAGAACGGTAAGATAGAGAACGGTAAGATAGAGAATGGTTAGATAGAGAACAGTAAGATAGAGAATGTTAAGATAGAGAATGGTAAGATAGAGAACGGTAAGATAGAGAACGGTAAGATAGAGAATGGTTAGATAGAGAACAGTAAGATAGAGAATGTTAAGATAGAGAATGGTAAGATAGAGAACGGTAAGATAGAGAACGGTAAGATAGAGAATGGTAAGATAGAGAACGGTAAGATAGAGAATGGTAAGAAAGAGAAGAGTAAGATAGAGAACAGTAAGATAGAGAATGTTAAGATAGAGAATGGTAAGATAGAGAACGGTAAGATAGAGAACGGTAAGATAGAGAATGGTAAGATAGAGAACGGTAAGATAGAGAATGGTAAGAAAGAGAAGAGTAAGATAGAGAAGAGTAAGATAGAGAATGGTAAGATAGAGAAAGGTAAGATAGAGAATGGTAAGATAGAGAATGGTAAGATAGAGAATAGTAAGATAGAGGACAGTAAGATAGAGAACAATAAGATAGAGAATGGTAAGATAGAGAACAATAAGATAGAGAACAGTAAGATAGAGAACGGTAAAATTGAGAATGGTAAGATAGATAATGGTAAGATAGAGAATAGTAAGATAGAGGACAGTAAGATAGAGAACAATAAGATAGAGAATGGTAAGATAGAGAACAATAAGATAGAGAACAGTAAGATACAGAACTGTAAAATTGAGAATGGTAAGATAGATAATGGTAAGATAGAGAACGGTAAGATAGAGATCAGTAAGATAGAGAATGGTTAGATAGAGAACAGTAAGATAGATATTGGTAAGATAGAGAACAGTAAGATAGAGAACTGTAAGATAGAGAAGAGTAAGATAGAGAACAGTAAGATAGAGAACAATAACATAGAAAACAATTAGATAGAGAATGGTAAGATAAAGAACAATAAGATAGAGAATGGTAAGATAGAGAACAGTAAGCTAGAGAACAGTAAGATAGAGAATGGTAAGATAGAGAACAGTAAGCTAGAGAACAGTAAGATAGAGAACAGTAAGATAGAGAATGTTACGATAGAGAACAGTAAGATAGAGAACAGTAAGTTAGAGAATTGTAACAAAGAACAGTAAGATAGAGAACAGTAAGATAGAGAACAGTAAGATAGAGAATGTTAAGATAGAGAATGGTAAGATAGAGAACGGTAAGATAGAGAACTGTAAGATAGAGAATGGTAAGATAGAGAATGGTAAGATAGAGAATGGTAAGATAGAGAACGGTAAGATAGAGAACAGTAAGCTAGAGAACAGTAAGATAGAGAATGGTAAGATAGAGAACAGTAAGCTAGAGAACAGTAAGATAGAGAACAGTAAGATAGAGAATGTTACGATAGAGAACAGTAAGATAGAGAACAGTAAGTTAGAGAATTGTAACAAAGAACAGTAAGATAGAGAACAATAAGATAGAGAACAGTAAGATACAGAACGGTAAAATAGAGAATGGTAAGATAGAGAACGGTAAGATAGAGAACTGTAAGATAGAGAATGGTAAGATAGAGAATGGTAAGATAGAGAATGGTAAGATAGAGAACGGTAAGATAGAGAACAGTAAGATAGAGAACAGTAAGATAGAGAAGAGTAAGACAGAGAACAGTAAGATAGAGAACAGTAAGATAGAGAACTTTAAGATAGAAAACAATAAGATAGAGAATGGTAAGATAGAGAACAGTAAGATATAGAACAGTAAGATAGAGTATGGTAACAGAGAACAGTAAGATAGAGAACAGTAAGATAGAGAATGTTAAGATAGATAACAGTAAGATAGAGAACAGTAAGATAGAGAAGAGTAAGATAGAGAACAGTAAGTTAGAGAATTGTAACAGAGAACAGTAAGATAGAGAACAGTAAGATAGAGAACAGTAAGATAGAGAATGGTAAGAAAGAGAACAGTAAGATAGAGAACAGTAAGATAGAGAATGGTAAGATAGAGAATGGTAAGATAGAGAATGTTAAGATAGAGAACAGTAAGATAGAGAATGTTAAGATAGAGAACAGTAAGATGGAGAACAGTAAGATAGAGAACGGTAAGATAGAGAACTGTAAGATAGAGAAGAGCTTAGATAGAGAACAGTAAGATAGAGAACAATAACATAGAAAACAATTAGATAGAGAATGGTAAGATAAAGAACAATAAGATAGAGAATGGTAAGATAGAGAACAGTAAGCTAGAGAACAGTAAGATAGAGAATGGTAAGATAGAGAACAGTAAGCTAGAGAACAGTAAGATAGAGAACAGTAAGATAGAGAATGTTACGATAGAGAACAGTAAGATAGAGAACAGTAAGTTAGATAATTGTAACAAAGAACAGTAAGATAGAGAACAGTAAGATAGAGAACAGTAAGATAGAGAACAGTAAGATAGAGAATGTTAAGATAGAGAATGGTAAGATAGAGAACGGTAAGATAGATAATGTTAAGATAGAGAACAATAAGATAGAGAACAGTAAGATACAGAACGGTAAAATAGAGAATGGTAAGATAGAGAACGGTAAGATAGAGAACTGTAAGATAGAGAATGGTAAGATAGAGAATGGTAAGATAGAGAATGGTAAGATAGAGAACGGTAAGATAGAGAACAGTAAGATAGAGAACAGTAAGATAGAGAAGAGTAAGACAGAGAACAGTAAGATAGAGAACAGTAAGATAGAGAACTTTAAGATAGAAAACAATAAGATAGAGAATGGTAAGATAGAGAACAGTAAGATAGAGAACAGTAAGATAGAGAATGGTAAGATAGAGAATGGTAAGATAGAGAACAGTAAGATAGAGAACAGTAAGATAGAGTATGGTAACAGAGAACAGTAAGATAGAGAACAGTAAGATAGAGAATGTTAAGATAGAGAATGTTAAGATAGATAACAGTAAGATAGAAAACAGTAAGATAGAGAAGAGTAAGATAGAGAACAGTAAGTTAGAGAATTGTAACAGAGAACAGTAAGATAGAGAACAGTAAGATAGAGAACAGTAAGCTAGAGAACAGTAAGATAGAGAATGGTAAGATAGAGAACAGTAAGCTAGAGAACAGTAAGATAGAGAACAGTAAGATAGAGAATGTTACGATAGAGAACAGTAAGATAGAGAACAGTAAGTTAGATAATTGTAACAAAGAACAGTAAGATAGAGAACAGTAAGATAGAGAACAGTAAGATAGAGAACAGTAAGATAGAGAATGTTAAGATAGAGAATGGTAAGATAGAGAACGGTAAGATAGATAATGTTAAGATAGAGAACAATAAGATAGAGAACAGTAAGATACAGAACGGTAAAATAGAGAATGGTAAGATAGAGAACGGTAAGATAGAGAACTGTAAGATAGAGAATGGTAAGATAGAGAATGGTAAGATAGAGAACAGAAAGATAGAGAACAGTAAGATAGAGAAGAGTAAGACAGAGAACAGTAAGATAGAGAACAGTAAGATAGAGAACTTTAAGATAGAAAACAATAAGATAGAGAATGGTAAGATAGAGAACAGTAAGATAGAGAACAGTAAGATAGAGAATGGTAAGATAGAGAATGGTAAGATAGAGAACAGTAAGATAGAGAACAGTAAGATAGAGTATGGTAACAGAGAACAGTAAGATAGAGAACAGTAAGATAGAGAATGTTAAGATAGAGAATGTTAAGATAGATAACAGTAAGATAGAAAACAGTAAGATAGAGAAGAGTAAGATAGAGAACAGTAAGTTAGAGAATTGTATCAGAGAACAGTAAGATAGAGAACAGTAAGATAGAGAACAGTAAGATAGAGAATGGTAAGATAGAGAATGGTAAGATAGAGAACAGTAAGCTAGAGAACAGTAAGATAGAGAACAGTAAGATAGAGAATGGTAAGATAGAGAACAGTAAGCTAGAGAACAGTAAGATAGAGAACAGTAAGATAGAGAATGGTAAGATAGAGAACAGTAAGCTAGAGAACAGTAAGATAGAGAACAGTAAGATAGAGAACAGTAAGTTAGAGAATTGTAACAGAGAACAGTAAGATAGAGAACAGTAAGATAGAGAATGGTAAGATAGAGAATGGTAAGATAGAGAACAGTAAGCTAGAGAACAGTAAGATAGAGAACAGTAAGATAGAGAATGGTAAGATAGAGAACAGTAAGCTAGAGAACAGTAAGATAGAGAACAGTAAGATAGAGAACAGTAAGTTAGAGAATTGTAACAGAGAACAGTAAGATAGAGAACAGTAAGATAGAGAACGGTAAGATAGAGAATGGTAAGATAGAGAATGGTAAGATAGAGAACAGTAAGATAGAGAACAGTAAGAAAGAGAACAGTAAGATAGAGAATGGTAAGATCGAGAACAGTAAGATAGAGAACAGTAAGATAGAGAACAGTAAGAAAGAGAACAGTAAGATAGAGAACTTTAAGATAGAAAACAATAAGATAGAGAATGGTAAGATAGAGAACAGTAAGATAGAGAACAGTAAGATAGAGAATGGTAAGATAGAGAACAGTAAGCTAGAGAACAGTAAGATAGAGAACAGTAAGATAGAGAATGGTAAAATTGAGAATGGTAAGATAGATAATGGTAAGATAGAGAATAGTAAGATAGAGGACAGTAAGATAGAGAACAATAAGATAGAGAATGGTAAGATAGAGAACAATAAGATAGAGAACAGTAAGATACAGAACGGTAAAATTGAGAATGGTAAGATAGATAATGGTAAGATAGAGAACGGTAAGATAGAGATCAGTAAGATAGAGAATGGTTAGATAGAGAATGGTAAGATAGAGAATGGTAAGATAGAGAACGGTAAGATAGAGAACAGTAAGATAGAGAACAGTAAGATAGAGAACAATAAGATAGAGAACAGTAAGATAGAGAACATTAAGATAGAGAAAGGTAACAGAGAACAGTAAGATAGATATCGGTAAGATAGAGAACAGTAAGATAGAGAACTGTAAGATAGAGAAGAGTAAGATAGAGAACAGTAAAATAGAGTATGGTAACAGAGAACAGTAAGATAGAGAACAGTAAGATAGAGAACAATAACATAGAAAACAATTAGATAGAGAATGGTAAGATAAAGAACAATAAGATAGAGAATGGTAAGATAGAGAACAGTAAGCTAGAGAACAGTAAGATAGAGAATGGTAAGATAGAGAACAGTAAGCTAGAGAACAGTAAGATAGAGAACAGTAAGATAGAGAATGTTACGATAGAGAACAGTAAGATAGAGAACAGTAAGTTAGAGAATTGTAACAAAGAACAGTAAGATAGAGAACAGTAAGATAGAGAACAGTAAGATAGAGAACAGTAAGATAGAGAATGTTAAGATAGAGAATGGTAAGATAGAGAACGGTAAGATAGATAATGTTAAGATAGAGAACAAGAAGATAGAGAACAGTAAGATACAGAACGGTAAAATAGAGAATGGTAAGATAGAGAACGGTAAAATAGAGAACTGTAAGATAGAGAATGGTAAGATAGAGAATGGTAAGATAGAGAATGGTAAGATAGAGAACGGTAAGATAGAGAACAGTAAGATAGAGAACAGTAAGATAGAGAAGAGTAAGACAGAGAACAGTAAGATAGAGAACAGTAAGATAGAGAACTTTAAGATAGAAAACAATAAGATAGAGAATGGTAAGATAGAGAACATTAAGATAGAGAACAGTAAGATAGAGAATGGTAAGATAGAGAATGGTAAGATAGAGAACAGTAAGATAGAGAACAGTAAGATAGAGTATGGTAACAGAGAACAGTAAGATAGAGAACAGTAAGATAGAGAATGTTAAGATAGAGAATGTTAAGATAGATAACAGTAAGATAGAGAACAGTAAGATAGAGAAGAGTAAGATAGAGAACAGTAAGTTAGAGAATTGTAACAGAGAACAGTAAGATAGAGAACAGTAAGATAGAGAACAGTAAGATAGAGAATGGTAAGATAGAGAACAGTAAGATAGAGAACAGTAAGATAGAGAATGGTAAGATAGAGAATGGTAAGATAGAGAATGTTAAGATAGAGAACAGTAAGATAGAGAATGTTAAGATAGAGAACAGTAAGATAGAGAACAGTAAGATAGAGAACGGTAAGATAGAGAACAGTAAGATAGAGAACAGTAAGATAGAGAACAATAAGATAGAAAACAATTAGATAGAGAATGGTAAGATAAAGAACAATAAGATAGAGAATGGTAAGATAGAGAACAGTAAGATAGAGAACAGTAAGATAGAGAACAATAAGATAGAAAACAATTAGATAGAGAATGGTAAGATAAAGAACAATAAGATAGAGAACAGTAAGATAGAGAACAGTAAGATAGAGAACAGTAAGATAGAGAATGGTAAGATAGAGAACAGTAAGCTAGAGAACAGTAAGATAGAGAACAGTAAGATAGAGAATGGTAAGATAGAGAACAGTAAGCTAGAGAACAGTAAGATAGAGAACAGTAAGATAGAGAATGGTAAGATAGAGAACAGTAAGCTAGAGAACAGTAAGATAGAGAACAGTAAGATAGAGAACAGTAAGTTAGAGAATTGTAACAGAGAACAGTAAGATAGAGAACAGTAAGATAGAGAACGGTAAGATAGAGAATGGTAAGATAGAGAATGGTAAGATAGAGAACAGTAAGATAGAGAACAGTAAGAAAGAGAACAGTAAGATAGAGAACAGTAAGATACAGAACGGTAAAATAGAGAATGGTAAGATAGAGAACGGTAAGATAGAGAACTGTAAGATAGAGAATGGTAAGATAGAGAATGGTAAGATAGAGAATGGTAAGATAGAGAACGGTAAGATAGAGAACAGTAAGATAGAGAACAGTAAGATAGAGAAGAGTAAGACAGAGAACAGTAAGATAGAGAACAGTAAGATAGAGAACTTTAAGATAGAAAACAATAAGATAGAGAATGGTAAGATAGAGAACATTAAGATAGAGAACAGTAAGATAGAGAATGGTAAGATAGAGAATGGTAAGATAGAGAACAGTAAGATAGAGAACAGTAAGATAGAGTATGGTAACAGAGAACAGTAAGATAGAGAACAGTAAGATAGAGAATGTTAAGATAGAGAATGTTAAGATAGATAACAGTAAGATAGAGAACAGTAAGATAGAGAAGAGTAAGATAGAGAACAGTAAGTTAGAGAATTGTAACAGAGAACAGTAAGATAGAGAACAGTAAGATAGAGAACAGTAAGATAGAGAATGGTAAGATAGAGAACAGTAAGATAGAGAACAGTAAGATAGAGAATGGTAAGATAGAGAATGGTAAGATAGAGAATGTTAAGATAGAGAACAGTAAGATAGAGAATGTTAAGATAGAGAACAGTAAGATGGAGAACAGTAAGATAGAGAACGGTAAGATAGAGAACAGTAAGATAGAGAACAGTAAGATAGAGAACAATAAGATAGAAAACAATTAGATAGAGAATGGTAAGATAAAGAACAATAAGATAGAGAATGGTAAGATAGAGAACAGTAAGATAGAGAACAGTAAGATAGAGAACAATAAGATAGAAAACAATTAGATAGAGAATGGTAAGATAAAGAACAATAAGATAGAGAACAGTAAGATAGAGAACAGTAAGATAGAGAACAGTAAGATAGAGAATGGTAAGATAGAGAACAGTAAGCTAGAGAACAGTAAGATAGAGAACAGTAAGATAGAGAATGGTAAGATAGAGAACAGTAAGCTAGAGAACAGTAAGATAGAGAACAGTAAGATAGAGAATGGTAAGATAGAGAACAGTAAGCTAGAGAACAGTAAGATAGAGAACAGTAAGATAGAGAACAGTAAGTTAGAGAATTGTAACAGAGAACAGTAAGATAGAGAACAGTAAGATAGAGAACGGTAAGATAGAGAATGGTAAGATAGAGAATGGTAAGATAGAGAACAGTAAGATAGAGAACAGTAAGAAAGAGAACAGTAAGATAGAGAATGGTAAGATCGAGAACAGTAAGATAGAGAACAGTAAGATAGAGAACAGTAAGAAAGAGAACAGTAAGATAGAGAACTTTAAGATAGAAAACAATAAGATAGAGAATGGTAAGATAGAGAACAGTAAGATAGAGAACAGTAAGATAGAGAATGGTAAGATAGAGAACAGTAAGCTAGAGAACAGTAAGATAGAGAACAGTAAGATAGAGAATGGTAAGATAGAGAATGGTAAGATAGAGAATGTTAAGATAGAGAACAGTAAGATAGAGAATGTTAAGATAGAGAACGGTAAGATAGAGAACAGTAAGATAGAGAACAGTAAGATAGAGAACAATAAGATAGAGAACAGTAAGATAGAGAATGGTAAGATAGAGAACAGTAAGCTAGAGAACAGTAAGATAGAGAACAGTAAGTTAGAGAATTGTAACAGAGAACAGTAAGATAGAGAACAGTAAGATAGAGAACGGTAAGATAGAGAATGGTAAGATAGAGAATGGTAAGATAGAGAACGGTAAGATAGAGAACAGTAAGATAGAGAACAGTAAGATAGAGAACAGTAAGATAGAGAGTTGTAACAGAGAACAGTAAGATAGAGAACATTAAGATAGAGAACGGTAAGATAGAGAATGGTAAGATCGAGAACGGTAAGATAGAGAACAGTAAGATAGAGAACAATAAGATAGAGAACGGTAAGATAGAGAACAGTAAGATAGAGAACAGTAAGAAAGAGAACAGTAAGATAGAGAACTTTAAGATAGAAAACAATAAGATAGAGAATGGTAAGATAGAGAACAGTAAGATAGAGAACAGTAAGATAGAGAATGGTAAGATAGAGAACAGTAAGCTAGAGAACAGTAAGATAGAGAACAGTAAGATAGAGAATGGTAAGATAGAGAATGGTAAGATAGAGAATGGTAAGATAGAGAACGGTAAGATAGAGAACAGTAAGATAGAGAATGGTAAGATAGAGAACGGTAAGATAGAGAACAGTAAGATAGAGAACATTAAGATAGAGAATGGTAAGATAGAGAACGGTAAGATAGACAACAGTAAGATAGAGAACAGTAAGATAGACAACAATAAGATAGAGAACAGTAAGATAGAGAAAATTAAGATAGAGAATGGTAACAGAGAACGGTAAGATAGAGATCGGTAAGATAGAGAACAGTAAGATAGAGAACAGTAAGATAGAGAACAGTAAGATAGAGAACAGTAAGATAGAGAATGGTAAGATAGAGAACAGTAAGATAGAGAACAGTAAGATAGAGAACGGTAAGATAGAGAACGGTAAGATAGAGAACAGTAAGATAGAGAACAGTAAGATAGAGAACAGTAAGATAGAGAACAGTAAGATAGAGAACAGTAAGATAGAGAACAGTAAGATAGAGAACAGTAAGATAGAGAACAGTAAGATAGAGAACAGTAAGATAGAGAACAGTAAGATAGAGAACAGTAAGATAGAGAACAGTAAGATAGAGAACAGTAAGATAGAGAACAGTAAGATAGAGAACAGTAAGATAGAGAATGGTAAGATAGAGAACAGTAAGATAGAGAACAGTAAGATAGAGAACAGGTAAGATAGAGAACTGTAAGATAGAGAACAGTAAGATAGAGAACAGTAAGATAGAGAACAGTAAGATAGAGAACTGTAACAGAGAACAGTAAGATAGAGAATGGTAAGATAGAGAATGGTAAGATAGAGAACATGTAAGATAGAGAACAGTAAGATAGAGAATGTAAGATAGAGAATGGTAAGATAGAGAACGGTAAGATAGAGAACAGTAAGATAGAGAACAGTAAGATAGAGAAGGTAAGATAGAGAACGTAAGATAGAGAACAGTAAGATAGAGAACAGTAAGATAGAGAACAGTAAGATAGAGAATGGTAAGATAGAGAACAGGTAAGATAGAGAACAGTAAGATAGAGAACGGTAAGATAGAGAATGGTAAGATAGAGAACAGGTAAGATAGAGAACAGTAAGATAGAGAACAGTAAGATAGAGAACAGTAAGATAGAGAATGGTAAGATAGAGAACAGTAAGATAGAGAACAGGTAAGATAGAGAATGGTAAGATAGAGAACAGTAAGATAGAGAACGGTAAGATAGAGAACAGGTAAGATAGAGAACAGGTAAGATAGAGAAAGTTAAGATAGAGAAATGTAAGATAGAGAACTGGTAAGATAAAGAACAATAAGATAGAGAATGGTAAGATAGAGAATGGTAAGATAGAGAACAGTAAGCTAGAGAACAGTAAGATAGAGAACAGTAAGATAGAGAACAGTAAGATAGAGAATTGTAACAGAGAACAGTAAGATAGAGAATGGTAAGATAGAGAATGGTAAGATAGAGAACAGTAAGCTAGAGAACAGTAAGATAGAGAACAGTAAGATAGAGAATGTTACGATAGAGAACGGTAAGATAGAGAACAGTAAGATAGAGAAGAGTAAGTTAGAGAATTGTAACAGAGAACAGTAAGATAGAGAACAGTAAGATAGAGAACAGTAAGATAGAGAACAGTAAGATAGAGAACAGTAAGATAGAGAACAGTAAGCTAGAGAACAGTAAGATAGAGAACAGTAAGATAGAGAACAGTAAGATAGAGAACAGTAAGATAGAGAACAGTAAGATAGAGAATGGTAAGATAGAGAACGGTAAGATAGAGAACAGTAAGATAGAGAACAGTAAGATAGAGAACAGTAAGATAGAGAATGGTAAGATAGAGAACAGTAAGATAGAGAACGGTAAGATAGAGAACAGGTAAGATAGAGAACAGTAAGATAGAGAACGGTAAGATAGAGAATGTAAGATAGAGAACAGTAAGATAGAGAACAGTAAGATAGAGAATAGTAAGATAGAGAACAGTAAGATAGAGAACGGTAAGATAGAGAACAGGTAAGATAGAGAAAGGTAAGATAGAGAACTAGTAAGATAGAGAAAGTAAGATAGAGAATGTAAGATAGAGGACTGTAAGATAGAGTACTGTAAGATAGAGAACAGTAAGATAGAGAACAGTAAGATAGAGAACAGGTAAGATAGAGATCGGTAAGATAGAGAACTGTAAGATAGAGAACAGTAAGATAGAGAACTGGTAAGGATAGAGAAATGGTAAGATAGAGAACAGTAAGATAGAGAATGGTAAGATAGAGAACTGGTAAGATAGAGAACTGTAAGATAGAGAACAGTAAGATAGAGAACAGGTAAGATAGAGAACAGTAAGATAGAGAACGGTAAGATACAGAACGGTAAGATACAGAACGGTAAAATAGAGAATGGTAAGATAGATAATGGTAAGATCGAGAACGGTAAGATAGAGAATGGTAAGATAGAGAATGGTAAGATAAAGAACGGTAAGCTAGAGAACAGTAAGATAGAGAACAGTAAGATAGAGAACAGTAAGATAGAGTATGGTAACAGTGAACAGTAAGATAGAGAACAGTAAGATAGAGTACAGTAAGATAGAGAACAGTAAGATAGAGAATGGTAAGATAGAGAACAGTAAGATACAGAACGGTAAAATAGAGAATGGTAAGATAGATAATGGTAAGATAGAGAACGGTAAGATAGAGAACGGTAAGATAGAGAACAGTAAGATAGAGAACAGTAAGATAGAGAACAATAAGATAGAAAACAGTAAGATAGAGATCATTAAGATAGAGAATGGTAACAGAGAACAGTCAGATAGAGAACGGTAAGATAGAGAACAGTAAGATAGAGAAGAGTAAGATAGAGAACAGTAAGATAGAGAATGTTAAGATAGAGAATGGTAAGATAGAGAACAGTAAGATAGAGAACAGTAAGATAGAGAACAGTAAGATAGAGAACAATAAGATAGAGAACAGTAAGATAGAGATCATTAAGATAGAGAATGGTAACAGAGAACGGTAAGATAGATATCGGTAAGATAGAGAACAGTAAGATAGTGAACAGTAAGATAGAGAACAGTAAGATAGAGAATGTTAAGACAGAGAACAGTAAGATAGAGAATGTTAAGATAGAGAATGGTAAGATAGAGAATGGTAAGATAGAGAACAGTAAGCAAGAGAACAGTAAGATAGAGAACAGTAAGATAGAGAACAATAAGATAGAGAATTGTAACAGAGAACAGTAAGATAGAGAATGGTAAGATAGAGAATGGTAAGATAGAGAACAGTAAGATAGAGAACAGTAAGATAGAGAACAGTAAGATAGAGAATGGTAAGATAGACGTAAGATAGAGAACAGTAAGATAGAGAACAGTAAGATAGAGAACAGTAAGATAGAGAATTGTAAGATAGAGAACAGTAAGATAGAGAACAGTAAGATAGAGAACAGTAAGATAGAGAACGGTAAGATAGAGAACTGTAAGATAGAGAACAGTAAGATAGAGAACAGTAAGATAGAGAACAGTAAGATAGAGAACAGGTAAGATAGAGAATGGTAAGATAGAGAACAGGTAAGATAGAGAAAGTAAGATAGAGAACAGTAAGATAGAGAACTGTAAGATAGAGAACAGTAAGATAGAGAACAGTAAGATAGAGAACAGTAAGATAGAGAACTGTAAGATAGAGAACAGTAAGATAGAGAACAGTAAGATAGAGAACAGTAAGATAGAGAACGGTAAGATAGAGAACTGGTAAGATAGAGAATGGTAAGATAGAGAACGGTAAGATAGAGAACAGGTAAGATAGAGAACAGTAAGATAGAGAAAGGTAAGATAGAGAACGGTAAGATAGAGAACAGTAAGATAGAGAACTGTAAGATAGAGAACAGTAAGATAGAGAAATGTAAGATAGAGAACAAGTAAGATAGAGAACAGTAAGATAGAGAACGGTAAGATAGAGAATGGTAAGATAGAGAACGGTAAGATAGAGAACAGTAAGATAGAGAACAGTAAGATAGAGAACAGTAAGATAGAGAATGGTAAGATAGAGAACAGTAAGATAGAGAACAGTAAGATAGAGAATGGTAAGATAGAGAACGGTAAGATAGAGAACGGTAAGATAGAGAATGGTAAGATAGAGAACAGTAAGATAGAGAATGTTAAGATAGAGAATGGTAAGATAGAGAACAGGTAAGATAGAGAACAGGTAAGATAGAGAATGGTAAGATAGAGAACGGTAAAATAGAGAATGTAAGAAAGAGAAGAGTAAGATAGAGAAGAGTAAGATAGAGAATGGTAAGATAGAGAAAGGTAAGATAGAGAATGGTAAGATAGACAATAGTAAGATAGAGAACAGTAAGATAGAGAACAGTAAGATAGAGAACGGTAAGATACAGAACGGTAAGATACAGAACGGTAAAATAGAGAATGGTAAGATAGATAATGGTAAGATAGAGAACGGTAAGATAGAGAATGGTAAGATAGAGAATGGTAAGATAAAGAACGGTAAGCTAGAGAACAGTAAGATAGAGAACAGTAAGATAGAGAACATTAAGATAGAGAATGGTAACAGAGAACGGTAAGATAGAGATCGGTAAGATAGAGAACAGTAAGATAGAGAACAGTAAGATAGAGAAGAGTAAGATAGAGAACAGTAAGATAGAGAATGTTAAGATAGAGAACAGTAAGATAGAGAATGTTAAGATAGAGAATGGTAAGATAGAGAACGGTAAGATAGAGAACGGTAAGATAGAGAACAGTAAGATAGAGAACAGTAAGATAGAGAACAGTAAGATAGAGAATGGTAAGATAGAGAACAGTAAGATAGAGAACGGTAAGATAGAGAACAGTAAGATAGAGAAGAGTAAGATAGAGATCAGTAAGATAGAAAACATTAAGATAGAGAATGGTAAGATAGAGAACAGTAAGATAGAGAACAGGTAAGATAGAGAACAGTAAGATAGAGAACAGTAAGATAGAGAATGGTAAGATAGAGAACAGTAAGATAGAGAATGGTAAGATAGAGAACGGTAAGATACAGAACGGTAAGATAGAGAACAGTAAGATAGAGAACAGTAAGATAGAGAACAGTAAGATAGAGAACTGTAAGACAGAGAACAGTAAGATAGAGAATGTAAGATAGAGAATGGTAAGATAGAGAACGGTAAGATAGAGAACAGTAAGATAGAGAACTGGTAAGATAGAGAACAGTAAGATAGAGAATGTTAAGATAGAGAATGGTAAGATAGAGAACAGTAAGATAGAGAACTGGTAAGATAGAGAACAGTAAGATAGAGAACAGGTAAGATAGAGAATGGTAAGAAGAGAACAGTAAGATAGAAGAACAGTAAGATAGAGAATGTGAAGATAGAGAATGGTAAGATAGAGAACGGTAAGATAGAGAACGGTAAGATAGAGAATGGTAAGATAGAGAACAGGTAAGATAGAGGGAATGTTAAGATAGAGAATGAGTAAGATAGAGAACGGTAAGATAGAGAACGATAAGATAGAGAATGGTAAGATAGAGAACGATAAGATAGAGAACTGTTAAGATAGAGAATGAGTAGATAGAGAACGGTAAGATAGAGAATGGTAAGATAGAGAAAGGTAAGATAGAGAACAGGTAAGATAGAGAATAGGTAATAGAGAACAGGTAAGATAGAGAACAGTAAGATAGAGAAGTGTTAGGATAGAGAATGGTAAGATAGAGAAAGGTAAGATAGAGAATGGTAAGATAGAGAACTGGTAAGATAGAGAATGTAAGATAGTGAACAGTAAGATAGAGAATGGTAAGATAGAGAACAGGTAAGATAGAGAACAGTAAGGATAGAGAACTGGTAAGATAGAGAAATGGTAAGATAGAGAACAGTAAGATAGAGAACAGTAAGATAGAGAACAGTAAGATAGAATGGTAAGATAAGGGAACGTAAGATAGAGAACAGTAAGATAGAGAACAGTAAGATAGAGGAATTATGATAGAGAATAGTAAGCTAGAGAAAGTAAGTACAGAACGGTAAAATAGCGAATGGTAAGCTAGATATGGTAAGATAGAGAACGGGTAAGATAGAGATCAGTAAGATAGAATAAGATAGAGAATGGTAAGATTGAGAATGGTACGATAGAGAACGGTTAAGATCGAGAATGGTAAGATAGAGAACGTAATATATGAATGGTACGATAAAGAACAGTAAGATAGAGAATGGTAAGAATAACAACAGTAGATAGAGAACAGTAAGATAGAGAACAATAAGATAGAAAACAATAAGATAGAGAATGGTAAGATAGAGAATGGTAAGATAGAGAATGGTAAGATAGAAAACTATAAGATAGAGAACTGGTAAGATAGAGAACAGTAAGATAGAGAATGGTAAGATAGAGAACGGTAAGATAGAGAACAATAAGATAGAGAACAGTAAGATAGAGAACAGTAAGATAGAAAACAATAAGATAGAGAATGGTAAGATAGAGAATGGTAAGATAGAGAATGGTAAGATAGAGAACAGTAAGATAGAGTACAGTAAGATAGAGAACAGTCAGATAGAGAACGGTAAGATAGAGAACAGTAAGATAGAGAACGGTAAGATAGAGAATGGTAAGATAGAAAACAGTAAGATAGAGAACAGTAAGATAGAGAATGGTAAGATAGAGAACAGTAAGATAGAGAACGGTAAGATAGAGAATAGTAAGAAAGAGAACAGTAAGATAGAGAAGGTAAGATAGAGAACGGTAAGATAGAGAACAGTAAGATAGAGAACAGTAAGATAGAGAACAAGTAAGATAGAGAACAGTAAGATAGAGAACAGTTAAGATAGAGAATGGTAAGATAGAGAACAGTAAGATAGAGAATCGGTAAGATAGAGAACAGTAAGATAGAGAAGAGTAAGATAGAGAACAGTAAGATAGAGAACAGTAAGATAGAGAACTGGTAAGATAGAGAACAGGTAAGATAGAGAACAGTAAGATAGAGAACAGTAAGATAGAGAACAGTAAGATAGAGAACAGTAAGATAGAGATCATTAAGATAGAGAATGGTAACAGAGAACGGTAAGATAGAGATCGGTAAGATAGAGAACAGTAAGATAGAGAACAGTAAGATAGAGAACAGTAAGATAGAGAACAGTAAGATAGAGAATGGTAAGATAGAGAAGTAAGATAGAGAATGGTAAGATAGAGAATGGTAAGATAGAGAACAGTAAGATAGAGAACAGTAAGATAGAGAACAGGTAAGATAGAGAACAGTAAGATAGAGAATGTAAGATAGAGAACAGTAAGATAGAGAATGGTAAGATAGAGAATGGTAAGATAGAGTACAGTAAGATAGAGAACAGTAAGATAGAGAACAGTAAGATAGAGAATGGTAAGATAGAGAACAGTAAGATAGAGAACAGTAAGATAGAGAACAGTAAGTTAGAGAATGTAAGATAGAGAACAGTAAGATAGAGAACGTAAGATAGAGAACCAGTAAGATAGAGAACAGTAAGATAGAGAACAGTAAGATAGAGAACAGTAAGATAGAGAACAGTAAGATAGAGAACAGTAAGATAGAGAACAGTAAGATAGAGAATGGTAAGATAGAGAACAGTTAAGATAGAGAACAGTAAGATAGAGAACAGTAAGATAGAGAATGGTAAGATAGAGAAACAGTAAGATAGAGAACAGTAAGATAGAGAACGGTAAGATAGAGAACAGTAAGAGAGAACAGGTAAGATAGAGAACAGTAAGATAGAGAACAGTAAGATAGAGAAAGGTAAGATAGAGAATGGTAAGATAGAGAACGGTAAGATAGAGAACTGTAAGATAGAGAACAGTAAGATAGAGAACAGTAAGATAGAGAATGGTAAGATAGAGAAAGGTAAGATAGAGAACAGTAAGATAGAGAACAGTAAGATAGAGAACAGTAAGATAGAGAACATGGTAAGATAGAGAACAGTAAGATAGAGAACAGTAAGATAGAGAATGGTAAGATAAGGAACGGTAAGATAGAGAACAGTAAGATAGAGAACAGTAAGATAGAGAACAGTAAGATAGAGAACGGTAAGATAGAGAACAGTAAGATAGAGAACAGTAAGATAGAGAACAGTAAGATAGAGAAAGGTAAGATAGAGAACAGTAAGATAGAGAACAGGTAAGATAGAGAACAGTAAGATAGAGAACGTAAGATAGAGAACGGTAAGATAGAGAACAGTAAGATAGAGAATGGTAAGATAGAGAACAGTAAGATAGAGAACGGTAAGATAGAGAACAGTAAGATAGAGAACGAGTAAGATAGAGAATGGTAAGATAGAAACAGGTAAGATAGAGAACAGTAAGATAGAGATGGTAAGATAGAGAACAGGTAAGATAGAGAATGGTAAGATAGAGAATAGTAAGAAAGAGAACAGTAAGATAGAGAACAGTAAGATAGAAAACATTAAGATAGAGAATGGTAAGATGGAGAACAGTAAGATAGAGAACAGTAAGATAGAAAACAATAAGATAGAGAATGGTAAGATAGAGAACGGTAAGATAGAGAATGTAAGATAGAGAACGGTAAGATAGAGAACAGGTAAGATAGAGAACGGTAAGATAGAGAACTGGTAAGGTAGAGAACGGTAAGATAGAGAATGGTAAGATAGAGAACGGTAATATAGAGAATGGTAAGGTAGAGAACGGTAAGATAGAGAACAGTAAGATAGAGAACGGTAAGATAGAGAACAGTAAGATAGAGAACAGTAAGATAGAGAATGGTAAGATAGAGAACAGTAAGATACAGAACGGTAAGATAGAGAATGGTAAGATAGAGAACAGTAAGATAGAGAATGGTAAGATAGAGAACAGTAAGATAGAGAACAGTAAGATAGAGAACAGTAAGATAGAGAACAGTAAGATAGAGAACAGTAAGATAGAGAACAGTAAGATAGAGAATGGTAAGATAGAGAACAGTAAGATAGAGAACAGTAAGATAGAGAATGGTAAGATAGAGAACAGTAAGATAGAGAACAGTAAGAGAGAGAAAGTAAGATAGAGAACAGTAAGATAGAGAACAGTAAGATAGAGAACAGTAAGATAGAGAATGGTAAGATAGAGAAATGGTAAGATAGAGAACAGTAAGATAGAGAACAGTAAGATAGAGAACAGTAAGATAGAGAACAGTAAGATAGAGAACAGTAAGATAGAGAATAGTAAGATAGAGAATGGTAAGATAGAGAACAGTAAGATAGAGAACAGTAAGATAGAGAACAGTAAGATAGAGAATAGTAAGATAGAGAACAGTAAGATAGAGAACAGTAAGATAGAGAACAGTAAGATAGAGAACAGTAAGATAGAGAACAGTAAGATAGAGAACAGTAAGATAGAGAATGGTAAGATAGAGAATGGTAAGATAGAGAACAGTAAGATAGAGAACAGTAAGATAGAGAACAGTAAGATAGAGAACGGTAAGATAGAGAACAGTAAGATAGAGAACAGTAAGATAGAGAACGGTAAGATAGAGAATGGTAAGATAGAGAACGGTAAGATAGAGAATGGTAAGGTAGAGAACGGTAAGATAGAGAAAGGTAAGATAGAGAACAGTAAGATAGAGAACAGTAAGATAGAGAATGGTAAGATAGAGAATAGTAAGATAGAGAACAGTAAGATAGAGAACAGTAAGATAGAGAACAGTAAGATAGAGAATGGTAAGATAGAGAACAGTAAGATAGAGAACAGTAAGATAGAGAACAGTAAGATAGAGAAAGGTAAGATAGAGAACAGTAAGATAGAGAACAGTAAGATAGAGAACTGTAAGATAGAGAATGGTAAGATAGAGAACAGGTAAGATAGAGAACGGTAAGATAGAGAACAGTAAGATAGAGAACAGTAAGATAGAGAACAGTAAGATAGAGAATGGTAAGATAGAGAACTGTAAGATAGAGAACAGGTAAGATAGAGAACAGTAAGATAGAGAACAGTAAGATAGAGAACAGTAAGATAGAGAACAGTAAGATAGAGAACTGTAAGATAGAGAACAGTAAGATAGAGAACAGTAAGATAGAGAACAGTAAGATAGAGAATGGTAAGATAGAGAATGGTAAGATAGAGAACAGTAAGATAGAGAACAGTAAGATAGAGAACAGTAAGATAGAGAACAGTAAGATAGAGAATGGTAAGATAGAGAATGGTAAGATAGAGAACAGTAAGATAGAGAATGGTAAGATAGAGAACAGTAAGATAGAGAACAGTAAGATAGAGAACAGTAAGATAGAGAACAGTAAGATAGAGAACAGTAAGATAGAGAACAGTAAGATAGAGAACAGTAAGATAGAGAACTGTAAGATAGAGAACAGTAAGATAGAGAACAGTAAGATAGAGAACAGTAAGATAGAGAACAGTAAGATAGAGAACAGGTAAGAGTAGGAATGGTAAGATAGAGAACAGTAAGATAGAGAATCAGTAGATAGAGAACAGTAAGATAGAACTGGTAAGATAGAGAACAGTAAGATAGAGAACAGTAAGATAGAGAACAGTAAGATAGAGAACAGTAAGATAGAGAACAGTAAGATAGAGAATGGTAAGATAGAGAACAGTAAGATAGAGAACAGTAAGATAGAGAATGGTAAGATAGAGAACAGTAAGATAGAGAACAGTAAGATAGAGAACAGTAAGATAGAGAAAGTAAGATAGAGAAAGTAAGATAGAGTACAGTAAGATAGAGAACAGTCAGATAGAGAACGGTAAGATAGAGAACAGTAAGATAGAGAATGGTAAGATAGAGAACAGTAAGATAGAGAAGAGTAAGATAGAGAACAGTAAGAAAAAGAACAGTAAGATAGAGAACAGTAAGATAGAGAACAGTAAGATAGAGAAAAGTAAGATAGAGTACAGTAAGATAGAGAACAGTCAGATAGAGAACGGTAAGATAGAGAACAGTAAGATAGAGAACGGTAAGATAGAGAATGGTAAGATAGAGAACAGTAAGATAGAGAACAGTAAGATAGAGAACGGTAAGATAGAGAACAGTAAGATAGAGAACAGTAAGATAGAGAACAGTAAGATAGAGAACAGTAAGATAGAGAACAGTAAGATAGAGACGGTAATATAGAGACAGTAATATAGAGAACAGTAATATAGAGAACAGTAAGATAGAGAACTGGTAAGATAGAGAACAGTAAGATAGAGAACAGTAAGATAGAGAACAGTAAGATAGAGAACAGTAAGATAGAGAACAGTAAGATAGAGAATGGTAAGATAGGGAATGGTAAGATAGAGAACAGTAAGATAGAGAACAGTAAGATAGAGAACGGTAAGATAGAGAACAGTAAGATAGAGAACAGTAAGATAGAGAATGGTAAGATAGAGAATGGTAAGATAGAGAACAGTAAGATAGTGAATGGTAAGATAGAGAACAGTAATATGGAGAACAGTAAGATAGAGAATGGTAAGATAGGGAACAGTATGATAGAAAGTAAGATAGAGAACAGGTAAGATAGAGAACTGTAAGATAGAGAACAGTAAGATAGAGAACTGTAAGATAGAGAACGGTAAGATAGAGAACAGTAAGATAGAGAACTGTAAGATAGAGAACAGGTAAGATAGAGAACAGTAAGATAGAGAACAGGTAAGATAGAGAACAGTAAGATAGAGAACAGTAAGATAGAGAACGGTAAGATAGAGAACAGTAAGATAGAGAACAGTAAGATAGAGAACTGGTAAGATAGAGAACTGGTAAGATAGAGAACAGTAAGATAGAGAATGGTAAGATAGAGAACAGGTAAGATAGAGAACAGTAAGATAGAGAACAGGTAAGATAGAGAACAGTAAGATAGAGAACAGTAAGATAGAGAACAGTAAGATAGAGAACAGTAAGATAGAGAACAGGTAAGATAGAGAACAGTAAGATAGAGAACAGTAAGATAGAGAACAGTAAGATAGAGAACAGTAAGATAGAGAACAGTAAGATAGAGAATAGTTAGATAGAAAACAGTAAGATAGTTAACAGTAAGATAGAGAACAGTAAGATAGAGAACAGTAAGATAGAGAACAGTAAGATAGAGAACAGTAAGACAGAGAACTGTAAGATAGAGAACAGTAAGACAGAGAACAGTAAGATAGAGAACAGTAAGATAGAGAACAGTAAGATAGAGAACAGTAAGATAGAGAACAGTAAGATAGAGAACAGTAAGATAGAGAACAGTAAGATAGAGAACAGTAAGATAGAGAAAAGTAAGATAGAGAACAGTAAGATAGAGAACAGTAAGATAGAGAATGGTAAGATAGAGAACAGTAAGATAGAGAACAGTAAGATAGAGAACAGTAAGATAGAGAACTGTAAGATAGAGAACAGTAAGATAGAGAACAGTAAGATAGAGAACAGTAAGATAGAGAACAGTAAGATAGAGAACAGTAAGATAGAGAACAGTAAGATAGAGAACAGTAAGATAGAGAACAGTAAGATAGAGAACAGTAAGATAGAGAACAGTAAGACAGAGAACTGTAAGATAGAGAACAGTAAGATAGAGAACAGTAAGATAGAGAACAGTAAGATAGAGAACAGTAAGATAGAGAACAGTAAGATAGAGAATGGTAAGATAGAGAACAGTAAGATAGAGAACAGTAAGATAGAGAACAGTAAGATAGAGAACAGTAAGATAGAGAATGGTAAGATAGAGAACAGTAAGATAGAGAACAGTAAGATAGAGAACAGTAAGATAGAGAACAGTAAGATAGAGAACAGTAAGATAGAGAACAGTAAGATAGAGAACAGTAAGATAGAGAACAGTAAGATAGAGAACGGTAAGATAGAGAACAGGTAAGATAGAGAAAAGTAAGATAGAGAACAGTAAGATAGAGAACAGTAAGATAGAGAACAGTAAGATAGAGAACAGTAAGATAGAGAACAGTAAGATAGAGAACAGTAAGATAGAGAACAGTAAGATAGAGAACAGTAAGATAGAGAACAGTAAGATAGAGAACAGTAAGATAGAGAGTAAGATAGAGAACAGTAAGATAGAGAACAGTAAGATAGAGAACAGTAAGATAGAGAACAGTAAGATAGAGAACAGTAAGATAGAGAACAGGTAAGATAGAGAACAGTAAGATAGAGAACAGTAAGATAGAGAATGTAAGATAGAGAACAGTAAGATAGAGAACAGTAAGATAGAGAAAGGTAAGATAGAGAACAGTAAGATAGAGAACGGTAAGATAGAGAATGGTAAGATAGAGAACAGTAAGATAGAGAACAGTAAGATAGAGAATGGTAAGATAGAGAACAGTAAGATAGAGAACAGTAAGATAGAGAACAGTAAGATAGAGAACAGTAAGATAGAGAATGGTAAGATAGAGAACAGTAAGATAGAGAACAGTAAGATAGAGAACAGTAAGATAGAGAACAGTAAGATAGAGAATGGTAAGATAGAGAATGGTAAGATAGAGAACAGTAAGATAGAGAACAGTAAGATAGAGAACAGTAAGATAGAGAACAGTAAGATAGAGAATGGTAAGATAGAGAACAGGTAAGATAGAGAACAGTAAGATAGAGAATGGTAAGATAGAGAACAGTAAGATAGAGAACAGTAAGATAGAGAACAGTAAGATAGAGAACAGTAAGATAGAGAACAGTAAGATAGAGAATGGTAAGATAGAGAACAGTAAGATAGAGAATGGTAAGATAGAGAATGGTAAGATAGAGAACAGTAAGATAGAGAACAGTAAGATAGAGAACAGTAAGATAGAGAACAGTAAGATAGAGAAAGTAAGATAGAGAACAGTAAGATAGAGAATGGTAAGATAGAGAACAGTAAGATAGAGAATGGTAAGATAGAGAATGGTAAGATAGAGAACAGTAAGATAGAGAACAGTAAGATAGAGAATAGTCAGATAGAGAACGGTAAGATAGAGAACAGTAAGATAGAGAATGGTAAGATAGAGAACAGTAAGATAGAGAAGAGTAAGATAGAGAACAGTAAGAAAAAGAACAGTAAGATAGAGAACAGTAAGATAGAGAACAGTAAGATAGAGAATGGTAACAGAGAACAGTAAGATAGAGAACAGTAAGATAGAGAATGGTAAGATAGAGAACAGTAAGATAGAGAACGGTAAGATAGAGAATGGTAAGATAGAAAACAGTAAGATATGGAACAGTAAGATAGAGAATGGTAAGATAGAGAACAATAAGGTAGAGAACAGTAAGATAGAGAACAGTAAGATAGAAAACATTAAGATAGAGAATGGTAAGATAGAGAACAGTAAGATAGAGAAGAGTAAGATAGAGAACAGTAAGAAAAGGAACAGTAAGATAGAGAACAGTAAGATAGAGAACAGTAAGATAGAGAACAGTAAGATAGAAAACATTAAGATAGAGAATGGTAAGATAGAGAACAGTAAGATAGAGAACAGTAAGATAGAGAACAGTAAGATAGAGAAAAGTAAGATAGAGAATTGTAACAGAGAACAGTAAGATAGAGAACGGTAAGATAGAGAACGGTAAGATAGAGAACAGTAAGATAGAGAAAAGTAAGATAGAGAATTGTAACAGAGAACAGTAAGATAGAGAACGGTAAGATAGAGAAGGGTAAGATAGAGAAGAGTAAGATAGAGAAGAGTAAGATAGAGAAGAGTTAGACAGAGAATGGTAAGATAGAGAATGGTAAGATAGAGAATAGTAAGATAGAAAACAATAAGATAGAGAATGGTAAGATAGAGAACGGTAAGATAGAGAATGGTAAGATAGAGAACAGTCAGATAGAGAACGGTAAGATAGAGAATGGTAAGATAGAAAACAATACGATAGAGAATGGTAAGATAGAGAATAGTAAGACAGAGAATGGTAAGATAGAGAACGGTGAGATAGAGAACAATAAGATAGAGAACAGTAAGATAGAGAACAGTAAGATAGAAAACAATAAGATAGAGAATGGTAAGATAGAGAAGAATAGATAGAGAATGTGAGAACAGTAAGATAGAGAATGGTAAGATAGAGAATAGTAAGATAGAAAACAATAAGATAGAGAATGGTAAGATAGAGAACGGTAAGATAGAGAATGGTAAGATAGAGAACAGTCAGATAGAGAACGGTAAGATAGAGAATGGTAAGATAGAAAACAATACGATAGAGAATGGTAAGATAGAGAACAGTAAGACAGAGAACAGTAAGATAGAGAACGGTAAGATAGAGAACAATAAGATAGAGAACAGTAAGATAGAGAACAGTAAGATAGAAAACAATAAGATAGAGAATGGTAAGATAGAGAACAGTAAGACAGAGAACAGTAAGATAGAGAACGGTAAGATAGAGAACAATAAGATAGAGAACAGTAAGATAGAGAACAGTAAGATAGAGAACGGTAAGATAGAGAACAATAAGATAGAGAACAGTAAGATAGAGAACAGTAAGATAGAAAACAATAAGATAGAGAATGGTAAGATAGAGAACAATAAGATAGAGAACAGTAAGATAGAGAACAGTAAGATAGAAAACAATAAGATAGAGAATGGTAAGATAGAGAACAGTAAGACAGAGAACAGTAAGATAGAGAACGGTAAGATAGAGAACAATAAGATAGAGAACAGTAAGATAGAGAACAGTAAGATAGAGAACGGTAAGATAGAGAACAATAAGATAGAGAACAGTAAGATAGAGAACAGTAAGATAGAAAACAATAAGATAGAGAATGGTAAGATAGAGAACAGTAAGATAGAGAATGGTAAGATAGAGAACAGTAAGATAGAGAACGGTAAGACAGAGAATGGTAAGATAGAAAACAATAAGATAGAGAATGGTAAGATAGAGAACAGTAAGATAGAAAATGGTAAGATAGAGAACGGTAAGATAGAGAACAATAAGATAGAGAACAGTAAGATAGAGAACAGTAAGATAGAAAACAAATAAGTTCAGACAGAGAATGGTAAGATAGAGAATGGTAAGATAGAGATGGGTACAACCGGAGAGGTGATGGCCAAGATTAGAGAACAGATAAGGGATAGAAGAATGGTAAGATAGAGAACAGTAAAGATGAGATATAATCAGAGAACAGTCAGATAAGAGAGAGAACAGTAAGATAGAGACAGTAAGATAGAACAGATAGAGAACAAGGTAAGATAGAGATCCAGAGTAGATAGAGAATGGTAAGATAGAGAACAGTAAGATAGAGAATGGTAAGATAGAGAACAGTAAGATAGAGAAAACAGTAAGATAGAGAAAAACAATGGTAAGATAGAGAACAGTTAAGATAGAGAATGTAAGTAAGATAGAGAACAGTAAGATAGAGAACAATAAGATAGAGAAATGGTAAGATAGAGAAAACAGTAAGATAGAGAATGTAAGATAGAGAACAGGTAAGAAAATTGAGAACAGTAAGATAGAGAATGGTAAGATAGGGGAGAATGGTAAGATAGAGAAGAGTAGATAGAGAATGGTAAGATAGAGAATAGTAAGATAGAGAACACTAAAATAGAGAACAATAAGATAGAAAACAATAAGATAGAGAATGGTAAGATAGAGAACAGTAAGATAGAGAACAGTAAGATAGAGAACGGTAAGATAGAGAATGGTAAGATAGAGAACAGTAAGATAGAGAACGGTAAGATAGAGAATGGTAAGATACAAAACAATACGATAGAGAAAGGTAAGATAGAGAACAGTAAGACAGAGAATGGTAAGATAGAAAACGGTAAGATAGAGAACAATAAGATAGAGAACAGTAAGATAGAGAACAGTAAGATAGAAAACTATAAGATAGAGAATGGTAAGATAGAAAACAATAAGATAGAGAATGGAAAGATAGAGAACAGTAAGATACAGAACGGTAAGATAGAGAATGGTAAGATAGAGAACGGTAGGATAGAGAACAGTAAGATAGAGAACAGTAAGATAGAGAACAGTAAGATAGAAAACTATAAGATAGAGAATGGTAAGATAGAGAACGGTAAGATAGAGAATGGTAAGGTAGAGAACGGTAAGATAGAGAACAGTAAGATACAGAACGGTAAGATAGAGAATGGTAAGATAGAGAATGGTAAGATAGAGAATGGTAAGATAGAGAACAGTAAGATAGCGAATGGTAAGGTAGAGAACGGTAAGATAGAGAATGGTAAGATAAAGAACAATAAGATAGAGAACGGTAAGATAGAGAACAGTAAGATAGAGAACAGTAAATATGCCATTTAGCAGACGCTTTTATCCAAAGCGACTTACAGTCATGTGTGCATACATTTTTTTTGTGTATGGGTGGTCCCGGGGATCGAACCCACTACCTTGGCGTTACAAGCGCCGTGCTCTACCAGCTGAGCTACAGAGGACCACGTAAGATAGAGAACAGTAAGATAGAGAACAGTAAGATAGAGAACAGTAAGATAGAGAACAGTAAGATACAGAACGGTAAGATAGAGAACGGTAAGATAGAGAACAGTAAGATAGAGAACAGTAAGATACAGAACGGTAAGATAGAGAATGGTAAGATAGAGAACGGTAAGATAGAGAATGGTAAGGTAGAGAACAGTAAGATAGAGAATAGTTGGATAGAAAACAGTAAGATAGAGAACAGTAAGACAGAGAATTGTAAGATAGAGAACAGTAAGATAGAGAACAGTAAGATAGAGAACGGTAAGATAGAGAACAGTAAGATAGAGAACGGTAAGATAGAGAAGAGTAAGATAGAGAAGAGTAAGACAGAGAATGGTAAGATAGAGAATGGTAAGATAGAGAATAGTAAGATAGAAAACAATAAGATAGAGAATGGTAAGATAGAGAACAGTAAGATAGAGAATGGTAAGATAGAGAACAGTCAGATGGAGAACGGTAAGATAGAGAATGGTAAGATAGAAAACAATACGATAGAGAATGGTAAGATAGAGAATAGTAAGACAGAGAATGGTAAGATAGAGAACGGTGAGATAGAGAACAATAAGATAGAGAACAGTAAGATAGAGAACAGTAAGATAGAAAACAATAAGATAGAGAATGGTAAGATAGAGAAGAATAGATAGAGAATGGTAAGATAGAGAATAGTAAGATAGAGAACACTAAAATAGAGAACAATAAGATAGAAAACAATAAGATAGAGAATGGTAAGATAGAGAACAGTCAGATAGAGAACGGTAAGATAGAGAACAGTAAGATAGAGAACGGTAAGATAGAGAATGGTAAGATAGAAAACAATACGATAGAGAATGGTAAGATAGAGAACAGTAAGACAGAGAACAGTAAGATAGAGAACGGTAAGATAGAGAACGGTAAGACAGAGAATGGTAAGATAGAAAACAATAAGATAGAGAATGGTAAGATAGAGAACAGTAAGACAGAGAACAGTAAGATAGAGAACGGTAAGATAGAGAACAATAAGATAGAGAACAGTAAGATAGAGAACAGTAAGATAGAAAACAATAAGATAGAGAATGGTAAGATAGAGAACAGTAAGATAGAGAATGGTAAGATAGAGAACAGTAAGATAGAGAACGGTAAGACAGAGAATGGTAAGATAGAAAACAATAAGATAGAGAATGGTAAGATAGAGAACAGTAAGACAGAGAACAGTAAGATAGAGAACGGTAAGATAGAGAACAATAAGATTGAGAACAGTAAGATAGAGAACAGTAAGATAGAAAACAATAAGATAGAGAATGGTAAGATAGAGAACAGTAAGACAGAGAACAGTAAGATAGAGAACGGTAAGATAGAGAACAATAAGATAGAGAACAGTAAGATAGAGAACAGTAAGATAGAGAACGTTAAGATAGAGAACAATAAGATAGAGAACAGTAAGATAGAGAACAGTAAGATAGAAAACAATAAGATAGAGAATGGTAAGATAGAGAACAGTAAGATAGAGAATGGTAAGATAGAGAACAGTAAGATAGAGAACGGTAAGACAGAGAATGGTAAGATAGAAAACAATAAGATAGAGAATGGTAAGATAGAGAACAGTAAGATAGAAAATGGTAAGATAGAGAACGGTAAGATAGAGAACAATAAGATAGAGAACAGTAAGATAGAGAACAGTAAGATAGAAAACAATAAGATAGAGAATGGTAAGATAGAGAATGGTAAGATAGAGAATGGTAAGATAGAGAACGGTAAGATAGAGAACGGTAAGATAGAGAACAGTAAGATAGAGAACAGTAAGATAGAGCATGTTAAGATAGAGAACAGTAAGATAGAGAATGGTAACAGAGAACAGTAAGATAGAGAACAGTAAGATAGAGAATGGTAAGCCAGAGAACAGTAAGGTATAGAATGGTCATCCAGAAAATGGTAATATAGAAAATGGTAAGATAGAGAATGGTAAGCCATAGAATGGTAAGATAGAGAATGGTAAGCCAGAGAATGGTAATATAGAGAATAGTAAGATAGAAAACAATGAGACAGAGAATGTTAAGATAGAGAATGGTAAGATAGACAACAGTAAGATAGAGAACAATAAGATAGAGAATGGTAAGATAGAGAACAGTAAGATAGAGAATGGTAACAGAGAACAGTAAGATAGAGAACAGTAACATAGAGAATGGTAAGATAGAGAACAGTCAGATAGAGAATGGTAAGATAGAGAACAGTAAGATAGAGAACAGTAAGATAGAGAAGAGTAAGATAGAGAACAGTAAGATAGAGAACAGTAAGATAGAGAATGGTAAAAGAGAACAGTAAGATACTGAATGGTAAGATAGAGAATGGTAAGATAGAAAATGGTAAGATAGAGAAGAGTAGATAGAGAATGGTAAGATAGAGAATAGTAAGATAGAGAACACTAAAATAGAGAACAATAAGATAGAAAACAATAAGATAGAGAATGGTAAGATAGAGACCAGTAAGATAGAGAACGGTAAGATAGAGAATGGTAAGATACAAAACAATACGATAGAGAAAGGTAAGATAGAGAACAGTAAGACAGAGAATGGTAAGATAGAAAACGGTAAGATAGAGAACAATAAGATAGAGAACAGTAAGATAGAGAACAGTAAGATAGAAAACTATAAGATAGAGAATGGTAAGATAGAGAATGGTAAGATAGAAAACAATAAGATAGAGAATGGAAAGATAGAGAACAGTAAGATACAGAACGGTAAGATAGAGAATGGTAAGATAGAGAATGGTAAGATAGAAAACAATAAGATAGAGAATGGAAAGATAGAGAACAGTAAGATAGAGAACGGTAAGATAGAGAACAGTAAGATAGAGAACAGTAAGATAGAGAACAGTAAGATAGAGAACAGTAAGATAGCGAATGGTAAGGTAGAGAACGGTAAGATAGAGAATGGTAAGGTAGAGAACGGTAAGATAGAGAACAGTAAGATAGAGAACGGTAAATATGCCATTTAGCAGACGCTTTTATCCAAAGCGACTTACAGTCATGTGTGCATACATTTTTTTGTGTATGGGTGGTCCCGGGGATCGAACCCACTACCTTGGCGTTACAAGCGCCGTGCTCTACCAGCTGAGCAACAGAGGACCACGTAAGATAGAGAACAGTAAGATAGAGAACAGTAAGATACAGAACGGTAAGATAGAGAACAGTAAGATAGAGAACAGTAAGATAGAGAACAGTAAGATACAGAACGGTAAGATAGAGAACGGTAAGATAGAGAACAGTAAGATAGAGAACAGTAAGATACAGAACGGTAAGATAGAGAATGGTAAGATAGAGAATGGTAAGATAGAGAATGGTAAGGTAGAGAACAGTAAGATAGAGAACGGTAAGATAGAGAACAGTAAGATAGAGAACGGTAAGATAGAGAACAGTAAGATAGAGAACAGTAAGATAGAGAACAGTAAGATAGAGAATGGTAAGATTGAGAACAGTAAGATAGAGAACAGTAAGATAGAGAACAGTAAGATAGAGAACAGTAAGATAGAGCACAGTAAGATAGAGAATGGTAAGATAGAGAACAGTAAGATAGAGAACAGTAAGATAGAGAACAGTAAGATAGAGAACAGTAAGATAGAGCACAGTAAGATAGAGAATGGTAAGATAGAGAACAGTAAGATAGAGAACAGTAAGATAGTGAATGGTAAGATAGAGAACGGTAAGATGGAGAACAGTAAGATAGAGAATGGTAAGATAGAGAACAGTATGATAGAGAACAGTAAGATAGAGAACAGTAAGATAGAGCACAGTAAGATAGAGAATGGTAAGATAGAGAATGGTAAGATAGAGAACAGTAAGATAGTGAATGGTAAGATAGAGAACAGTAAGATGGAGAACAGTAAGATAGAGAACAGTAAGATAGAGAATGGTAAGATAGAGAACAGTATGATAGAGAACAGTAAGATAGAGAAAAGTAAGATAGAGAATGGTAAGATAGAGAATGGTAAGATAGAGAACAGTAAGATAGAGAACAGTAAGATAGATAATGGTAAGATAAGGAATGGTAAGATAGAGAACAGTAAGATAGAGAACAGTAAGATAGAGAACAGTAAGATAGATAATGGTAAGATAGAGAATGGTAAGATAGAGAACAGTAAGATAGAGAACGGTAAGACAGAGAATGGTAAGATAGAAAACAATAAGATAGAGAATGGTAAGATAGAGAACAGTAAGATAGAGAATGGTAAGATAAAGAACGGTAAGATAGAGAACAATAAGATAGAGAACAGTAAGATAGAAAACAATAAGATAGAGAATGGTAAGATAGAGAATGGTAAGATAGAGAATGGTAAGATAGAGAACGGTAAGATAGAGAACGGTAAGATAGAGAACAGTAAGATAGAGAACAGTAAGATAGAAAACAATAAGATAGAGAATGGTAAGATAGAGAATGGTAAGATAGAGAATGGTAAGATAGAGAACGGTAAGATAGAGAACGGTAAGATAGAGAACGGTAATATAGAGAACAGTAAGATAGAGCATGTTAAGATAGAGAACAGTAAGATAGAGAACAGTAAGATAGAGAATGGTAACAGAGAACGGTAAGATAGAGAACAGTAAGATAGAGCATGTTAAGATTGAGAACAGTAAGATAGAGAACAGTAAGATAGAGAATGGTAACAGAGAACAGTAAGATAGAGAACAGTAAGATAGAGAATGGTAAGCCAGAGAACAGTAAGGTATAGAATGGTCATCCAGAAAATGGTAATATAGAAAATGGTAAGATAGAGAATGGTAAGCCATAGAATGGTAAGATAGAGAATGGTAAGCCAGAGAATGGTAATATAGAGAATAGTAAGATAGAAAACAATAAGACAGAGAATGTTAAGATAGAGAATGGTAAGATAGACAACAGTAAGATAGAGAACAATAAGATAGAGAATGGTAAGATAGAGAACAGTAAGATAGAGAATGGTAACAGAGAACAGTAAGATAGAGAACAGTAACATAGAGAATGGTAAGATAGAGAACAGTCAGATAGAGAATGGTAAGATAGAGAACAGTAAGATAGAGAACGGTAAGATAGAGAAGAGTAAGATAGAGAACAGTAAGATAGAGAACAGTAAGATAGAGAACAGTAAGATAGAGAATGGTAAAATAGAGTAGAGTAAGGTAGAGAACAGTAGGATAGAGAACAGTAAGATAGAGAACGGTGAGATAGAGAATGGTAAGATAGAGAATGGTAAGATAGAGAAGAGTAGATAGAGAATGGTAAGATAGAGAATAGTAAGATAGAGAACACTAAAATAGAGAACAATAAGATAGAAAACAATAAGATAGAGAATGGTAAGATAGAGAACAGTAAGATAGAGAATGGTAAGATAGAGAATGGTAAGATAGAGAACAGTAAGATAGAGAACGGTAAGATAGAGAACAGTAAGATAGAGAACGGTAAGATAGAGAACAGTAAGATAGAGAACAGTAAGATAGAGAACGGTAAGATAGAGAATGGTAAGATAGAGAACAGTAAGATAGAGAACGGTAAGATAGAGAATGGTAAGATACAAAACAATACGAAAGAGAAAGGTAAGATAGAGAACAGTAAGACAGAGAATGGTAAGATAGAAAACGGTAAGATAGAGAACAATAAGATAGAGAACAATAAGATAGAGAACAGTAAGATAGAGAACAGTAAGATAGAAAACTATAAGATAGAGAATGGTAAGATAGAGAACGGTAAGATAGAGAATGGTAAGGTAGAGAACGATAAGATAGAGAACAGTAAGATACAGAACGGTAAGATAGAGAATGGTAAGATAGAGAACGGTAAGATAGAGAATGGTAAGATAGAGAACAGTAAGATAGCGAATGGTAAGGTAGAGAACGGTAAGATAGAGAATGGTAAGGTAGAGAACGGTAAGATAGAGAACGGTAAATATGCCATTTAGCAGACGCTTTTATCCAAAGCGACTTACAGTCATGTGTGCATACATTTTTTTTGTGAATGGGTGGTCCCGGGGATCGAACCCACTACCTTGGCGTTACAAGCGCCGTGCTCTACCAGCTGAGCTACAGAGGACCACGTAAGATAGAGAACAGTAAGATAGAGAACAGTAAGATAGAGAACAGTAAGATAGAGAACGATAAGATAGAGAATGGTAAGATAAGGAATGGTAAGATAGAGAATGGTAAGATAGAGAACGGTAAGATAGAGAATGGTAAGATAGAGAACGGTAAGATAGAGAATGGTAAGATAGAGAACGGTAAGATAGAGAATGGTAAGATAGAGAACAGTAAGATAGAGAACAGTAAGATAGAGAATGGTAAGATAAGGAATGGTAAGATAGAGAATGGTAAGATAGAGAACGGTAAGATAGAGAATGGTAAGATAGAGAACGGTAAGATAGAGAATGGTAAGATAGAGAACAGTAAGATAGAGAACAGTAAGATAGAGAACGGTAAGATAGAGAACAGTAAGATAGAGAATGGTAAGATAGAGAACAGTAAGATAGAGAACAGTAAGATAGAGAACAATAAGATATAGAATGGTAATCCAGAAAATGGTAAGATTTAGAATGTTAAGCCAGATAATGGTAATATAGAAAATGATAAGATAGAGAATGGTAAGCCAGTGAATGGTAAAATAGAGAATGGTAAGCCAGAGAATGCTAAGATTGAGAATGGTAAGGCAGAGAATGGTAAGATAGAAAGAGCGAGGCAGAGAAGGAGAGGAAAACAGAGAGATGGTGGTGGGATTTAGAAACAGTGGGTTTTAGCTTGGTGACAGCCTGAAATGGTACGCTGACACGACAAGTCACCGTGTGTCAAGTGTCACAGAAAGTCAATCTGCATCCAGTTCATGCTGCTGTGTGTGTGTGTGTGTGTGTATGTGTGTGTGTGTGTGTGTGTGTGTGTGCGCGGGGGGTGGGTTAAGGCGTGGATGGATGAATTGATGGTTGGGTTTTTCCCCATTGCTTTGTAAATGAACAACAAGAGTCTTTCATGTTCCATGAACCTGGTCTGAAAACACCAACAAGAGTCTTTCATGTTCCATGGAACCTGGTCTGAAAACACCAACAAGAGTCTTTCATGTTCCATGGAACCTGGTCTGAAAACACCAACAAGAGTCTTTCATGCTCCATGGAACCTGGTCTGAAAACACCAACAAGAGTCTTTCATGTTCCATGGAACCTGGTCTGAAAACACCAACAAGAGTATTTTATGTTCCATGGAACCTGGTCTGTAAACACCAACAAGAGTCTTTCATGTTCCATGGAACCTGGTCTGAAAACACCAACAAGAGTCTTTCATGTTCCATGGAACCTGGTCTGAAAACACCAACAAGAGTCTTTCATGCTCCATGGAACCTGGTCTGAAAACACCAACAAGAGTCTTTCATGCTCCATGGAACCTGGTCTGAAAACACCAACAAGAGTCTTTCATGCTCCATGGAACCTGGTCTGAAAACACCAACAAGAGTCTTTCATGTTCCATGGAACCTGGTCTGAAAATAACACTTTCCCCTCCTAGTAGGAAACATCCTGCCCTCAGGCAATGGCCGGCTTCTGCCCCAGTCCCATTTTCTGGTTGGGGCCTAGGTTATCAGCCTGGTCTCATAGACTAGACGTAAGATAACAAAATTGTTGTTTTATTTTTACTATTTTGCACCTGTCACCCTTTGTATTCTTACGAGCATGGATTACATTTAGTATATTATGTTTGCATCTCAGCCTCCTTGGGTTATTCCTTTTCATGATTTGAGTTCAAGTACCTTTTGAACTTCCCAGAGACACCTTTTTGCCATTGAAATGCTCAGTCTGATCGTGTGGGCGTGTTAATACAAATGTAAATATATTTACATACACATCCCTGATTAGCGAATAGGATCGTCTAGACTCTAGAGCCTACCCCGCTTACCCCTTCGAAGTATTTATAATAATAATAATAATAATAATATGCCATTTAGCAGACGCTTTTATCCAAAGCGACTTACAGTCATGCGTGCATACATTTTTAGGTATGGGTGGTCCCGGGGATCGAACCCACTACCCTGGCGTTACAAGTGCCATGCTCTACCAATTGAGCTACAAAACCATTCAAACAATGTCCGATGGGTTTTCTCCCACTTTTCCTGAAATATTCACATATAACATCACAAATCCTGCTGCTGCGGTCATTCGATGGCATTGACATATTTTCTTCAATGAGATAAATAATGTAGCCTAAGCTACTGAAAACAGGCCTTTTGAAGATTAAATCATGACAGGAGCGTTTGATTCTTATTAGCGAGATGTGGAGTCTAGAGAGGCTATTTTAGGACACTTTCTGAATGGACATATGGTATAGGCCTGTTGAGAGAATCAGCAAACTCACACACGCACACCCACGAAAAAGGACAATCAAAGCCAAACAGCGTATGTCAGACACAAGAGCAAATATTTATCCTTTCCCTTAAAAGGTATAAAGAAACCTAGGCCTAACTTAGGCTTTCTGAAAGTAGGCTATGAGATAATGAATTGAGAATGAATGTCTGAAGGGGACAGCTATATGGTATGAAGATGAAAAAGACAATCATTAAAAATAGAAACAAATACACACAACATGTCCATAGCCTATTTACCAGCCACGCTGATTATAGATGGAGAGTGTGTTGGAATGATTTTTCAATTTACTGTGAGGAACTATATATTATAATTGTTTTTATTTTTACCAATCTACCAATAGGTGCCCTTCTTTGCGAGGCATTGGAAAATCTCCCATTTTTTTTTTTTTTTTTTTTGAATCTGTGTTTGAAATTCACTGCTCGACTGAGGGACCTTATAGATAATTGTACATATGGGGTGCAGAGATGAGTTAGTCATTCAAAAATCATGTTAAACACTATTATTGCACACAGAGTGAGTCCATGCAACTTATTACATGACTTGCAAAGCACATTTTTACACCTGAACTTATTTAGGCTTGCCATAACAAAGGGGTTGAATACTTATTGATTGAAGGCATTTCAGCTTTTCATTTTTTAATTCATTTGTAAAAATGTCTAAAAATATGATTACACTTTAACATTATGGGGTATTCTTTGTAAGCCAGTGACGCAAAATCTAACTTATATCTATTTTAAATTCAGGCTGTAACACAACAAAATGTGGAAAAAGTCAAACGGTGTGAATACTTTCTAAAGACTCTATAACTACTGACTTTCAGCATGCATATAGGGAAGGGCACTCAACTTGTACTGCACCGACTCAGATGACTGATTATTGGTTAAAATAAATGCATAATGAGATGATATTTGGAGCTGTATTGTTAGATTTCAGTGTAGCCTTTGATGTTATTGATAATAAATTGTTATAGAAAAAACGGACTTTACATCACTTGATAATGGTCCATTCTAAATCAAAACAAATGTCACACATATCAAATCAAATCAAATCAAATGTTATTGGCCACATGCGCCGAATACAACAGGTGCAGACATTACAGTGAAATGCTTACTTACAGCCCTTAACCAACAGTGCATTTATTTTAAACAAAAAAAGTAAGAATAAAACAAGAACAAATAAAGTGTTGAGAAAAAAAAAAAGAGCAAAAGTAAAATAAAGTGACAGTAGGGAGGCTATATATACAGTGGGGGGTACCGTTGCAGAGTCAATGTGCGGGGGCACCGGCTAGTTGAGGTAGTTGATGTAATATGTACATGTGGGTAGAGTTAAAGTGACTATGCATAAATAATTAACAGAGTAGCAGCAGCGTAAAAAGGATGGGGTGGGGGGGGGCAGTGCAAATAGTTTGGGTAGCCATGATTAGCTGTTCAGGAGTCTTATGGCTTGGGGGTAGAAGCTGTTGAGAAGTCTTTTGGACCTAGACTTGGCACTCCGGTACCGCTTGCCGTGCGGTAGCAGAGAGAACAGTCTATGACTAGGGTGGCTGGAGTCTTTGACAATTTTGAGGGCCTTCCTCTGACACCGCCTGGTATAGAGGTCCTGGATGGCAGGAAGCTTTGCCCCAGTGATGTACTGGGCCGTACGCACTACCCTCTGTAGTGCCTTGCGGTCGGAGGCCAAGCAGTTGCCATACCAGGCGGTGATGCAACCAGTCAGGATGCTCTCGATGGTGCAGCTGTAGAATTTTTTGAGGATCTGTGGACCCATGCCAAATCTTTTTAGTCTCCTGAGGGGGAATAGGCTTTGTCGTGCCCTCTTCACGACTGTCTTGGTGTGTTTGGACCATGATAGTTCGTTGGTGATGTGGACACCAAGGAACTTGAAGCTCTCAACCTGTTCCACTACAGCCCCGTCGATGAGAATGGGGGCGTGCTCAGTCCTCTTTTTTTTCCTGTAGTCCACAATCATCTTATTTAGTTTATGTAAAGACAATATTAAATCAAGAATACGAACTTGTTATGGGTTTACATAACCTGCCATCACATGGTTGGAGAGTTACTTATCCAATAGAACTCAGAGAGCGTTCTTCAATGCAAGCTTCTCTAACATCAGAGATGTACAGTGTGGTGTCCCTCAGGGCAGTTGCTTTGGGCCTTTACTATTCTCTATTTTTACAAAATATTTGCCACTGGTCTTACACAAAGCTAAAATGACTATGTACACTACATTTACATTTACATTTTAGTCATTTAGCAGACGCTCTTATCCAGAGCGACTTACAGTTAGTGAATACATATTTTTTTTTATACTGGCCCCCCGTGGGAATCGAACCACAACCCTGGCGTTGCAAACGCCATGCTCTATCAACTGAGCTACACCCCTGCCGGCCATTCCCTCCCCTACCCTACATTGCCAAAAGTATGTGGATACCTGCTCGTCAAACATCTCATTCCAAAATCCTGGGCATTAATATGGAATTGGTCCCCCCCTTTGCTGCTATAACAGCCTCCACTCTTCTGGGAAGGCTTTCCACTAGATGCTGGATTATTGATGCGGGGACTTGCTTCCATTCAGCCACAAGAGCATTTAGTGAGGTCGGGCACTGGTGTTGGGCGATTTGGTCTGGCTCGCAGTCAGCGTTCAAATTCATCCCAAAGTTGTTCGATGGGGTTGAGGTCAGGGCTCTGTGCAGGCCAATCAATTCTTCCACACCAATCTCAACAAATCATTTCTGTATGGACCTCGCTTTGTGCACAGGGGAATTGTCATGCTGAAACAGGAAAGGGCCTTCCCCAAACTGTTTCATCACTCCAGAGAACCCATTTTCACTGCTCCAGAGTCAAATGGCGGCGTGCTTTACACCGCTCCAGCCGACGCTTGGCATTGCGCATGGTGATCTTAGGCTTGTGTGCAGCTACTCGGCCATGGAAATCCATTTCATGAAGCTCCCGACTAACAGTTATTGTGCTGACGTTGCTTCCAGAGGCAGTTTGGAACTCAGTAGAGAGTGTTGCAACCGAGGACAGACCATTTTTATGTGCTACGCGCTTCAGCACTCGGCAGTCCCGTTCTGTGAGCTTGTGTGGCCTACCACTTCGCGGCTGAGCCGTTGTTGCTCCTAGACGTATCCACTTCATAATAACAGCACTTACAGTTGACCGGGGGCAACTCTAGCGGGGCAGAAATTTGACTAACTGACTTGTTGGAAAAGTGGCATCCTATGAAGGTGCCACGTTGAAAGTCTCTGAGCTCTTCAGCATGGGCTATTCTACTGCCAACGTTTGTCTATGGAGATTGCTTGCTCGATTTTATACACCTATAAGCAACAGGTGTGGCTGAAATAGCCGAGTCCACTAATTTGAAGGGGTGTCCACATACTTTTGATGATTCCACACCCAAAGTCAGTGAGCTCATTGAAATTCTAAATAAGGAGTTACAGTCAGTATCAGAATGGGTGATTCATAATAAACTGGTCTTAAATACATCTAAAACAAAAAAGCTATTTGGTTCAAAACATTCTGTAAGACCTAAACCTCAGCTGGAATTGTACATAGATTAAGTTGAGGAAGCTAAACTCCTAGGTATAACATTGGATGGTCAATTATCATGGTCAAGTCATATTGACAAAGTCGTTGTGAAGATGGGGAGGACTATGTCTGTTATAAAAAGATATGCTGCGTTTTTGACAGAAAAATTAATCGCACTATTTGTTCAGGCTTTGATCTTGTCCCATCTTGATTACTGTCCGGTAATATATGGTCAAGTGCAGCAAAGAAAGACCTAGAAAAGCTGCAGCTGGCTCAAAACAGAGCAGCACGCCTTGCCCTTAACTGCACATTCAGAACTAACATAAACTACATGCGTGCCAGTCTTTCCTGGTTGAGGGTTGACAACAGATTAACTGATACTCTTCTAGTTTTTATGAGAAAAACATTACTTTGACGAAAATTCCAGATTGTCTGCATTATCAAATAACATTCAGCTCAGACACCCTTACATACCCCACAAGACATGCCACCAGGGGTCTCTTCACGGTCCCTAAGTCCAAAACGAATTCACGGCAACGCACAGTTTTATACAGAACCATGACCACAAAATTACCTTTAAAAAAAGTATTACAAATAATCTCATGGAACGGCGGGGACTGGGAGGGGAAACACAGACACACTCTAACACACAGACACACTCTAAAACACAGACACACTCTAACACACAGACACACTCTAACACACAGACACACTCTAACACACAGACACACTCTAACACACAGACACACTCTAACACACACAGACACACTCTAACACACAGACACACTCTAACACACAGACACACTCTAACACACAGACACACTCTAACACACAGACACACTCTAACACACAGACACACACTAACACACAGACACACACTAACACACAGACACACACTAACACACAGACACACACTAACACACAGACACACTCTAACACACAGACACACTCTAACACACAGACACACTCTAACACACAGACACACTCTAACACACAGACACACTCTAACACACAGACACACTCTAACACACATACACACTATCACACACAGACACACTATCACACAGACACACTCTAACACACAGACACACTCTAACACACAGACACACTCTAACACACAGACACACTCTAACACACAGACACACTCTATCACACAGACACACTCTATCACACAGACACACTATCACACAGACACACTCTAACACACAGACACACTAACACACAGACACACTCTAACACACAGACACACTCTAACACACAGACACACTCTAACACACAGACACACTCTAACACACAGACACACTCTAACACACAGACACACTCTAACACACAGACACACTCTAACACACAGACACACTCTATCACACAGACACACTCTAACACACAGACACACCCTAACACACAGACACACTCTAACACACAGACACACTCTAACACTCTAACACACAGACACACTCTAACACACAGACACACTCTAACACACAGACACACTCTAACACACAGACACACTCTAACACACAGACACACTCTAACACACAGACACACTATCACACACAGACACACTATCACACAGACACACTCTAACACACAGACACACTCTAACACACAGACACACTCTAACACACACAGACACACTCTAACACACAGACACACTCTAACACACAGACACACTCTAACACACAGACACACTCTAACACACAGACACACTCTAACACACAGACACACTCTAACACACAGACACACTCTAATACACAGACACACTCTAACACACAGACACACTCTATCACACAGACACACTATCACACAGACACACTCTAACACACAGACACACTCTAACACACAGACACACTCTAACACACAGACACACTCTAATACACAGACACACTCTAACACACAGACACACTCTATCACACAGACACACTCTAACACACAGACACACTCTATCACACAGACACACTAACACACAGACACACTCTAACACACAGACACACTCTATCACACAGACACACTCTATCACACAGACACACTCTAACACACAGACACACTCTATCACACAGACACTCTATCACACAGACACACTCTAACACACAGACACACTCTAATACACAGACACACTCTATCACACAGACACACTCTAACACACAGACACACTCTAATACACAGACACACTCTAACACACAGACACACTCTATCACACAGACACACTAACACACAGACACACTCTAACACACAGACACACTCTAACACACAGACACACTCTAACACACAGACACACTCTAACACACAGACACACTCTAACACACAGACACACTCTATCACACAGACACTCTATCACACAGACACACTCTAACACACAGACACACTCTAACACATCATTTTTAGTTATATTGTTTGTATATCCTTGTATTTTACATTTGTGTGACAGTTCTTGTCTACCAGTGTATCAGGGTTGTGTTATTTGTGGAGCCAGGAAGAGTAGCTGCTGCTTCTGCAAGAGCTAATGGAGATCCTAATAAAAATAAAAATAAACAAATAGTGCACTACTTTTGACCAGAGCCCACAGGGTTCATGCATAGTCCATTTGGGGATGCCACTTTTTAGGGAATAGGGTGCCATTTGGGACGCAGTCAAAGTAGAGGATGACTTGTTTCTCGTTCTCCTGGTTGAAACCTTCTACGGGGGTGGCCATAGGGCCCATAGGGCTCTAATCAAAAAGTAGTGCACTATATAGGGAATAGTGTGCCATTCTCTGGTCTAAAGTAGTGCACTATATAGGGAATAAGGTGCCATTCTCTGGTCTACAGTAGTGCACTATATAGGGAATAGTGTGCCATTCTCTGGTCTAAAGTAGTGCACTATATAGGGAATAGGGTGCCATTCTCTGGTCTAAAGTAGTGCACTATATAGGGAATAGGGTGCCATTCTCTGGTCTAAAGTAGTGCACTATATAGGGAATAGGGTGCCATTCTCTGGTCTAAAGTAGTGTACTATATAGGGAATAGGGTGCCATTCTCTGGTCTAAAGTAGTGCACTATATAGGGAATAGGGTGCCATTCTCTGGTCTAAAGTAGTGCACTATATAGGGAATAGGGTGCCATTTGGGACATATCTATTGTTGAATGCTTCCCTTAGCCTCCTTCCCCTTCACTCTACCATGTTTACGTTAGCTCTGAGTAGAGAGGGGGCCAGGGGGGCAGGGGGGCAGGGATCAAGCAGAGGTGTTGAAAGTAGTGGACCACAATCCCTCCGACAGGCTGAGAGAGGACCCTTGTTTGCGTTCCTCCTGCTAGATGTCTCCTGCTAGATGTCACCGTGCTAGATGTCTCCTGCTAGATGTCTCCTGCTAGATGTCTCCTGCTAGATGTCACCGTGCTAGATGTCTACTGCTATATGTCACCGTGCTAGATGTCTCCTGCTAAATGTCTCCTGCTAGATGTCACCGTGCTAGATGTCTCCTGCTAGATGTCTCCTGCTAGATGTGTCCTGCTAGATGTCTCCTGCTAGATGTCTCGTGCTAGATGTCTCCTGCTAGATGTCTCCTGCTAAATGTCTCCTGCTAGATGTCTCCTGCTAGATGTCTCCTGCTAGATGTCTCCTGCTAGATGTCACCGTGCTAGATGTCTCCTGCTAGATGTCTCCTGCTAGCTGTCTCCTGCTAGATGTCACTATGCTAGATGTCTACTGCTATATGTCACCGTGCTAAATGTCTCCTGCTATATGTCACCGCGCTAGATGTCACCGTGCTAGATGTCTCCTGCTAGATGTCTCCTGCTAGATGTCTCCTGCTAAATGTCTCCTGCTAGATGTCTCCTGCTAGATGTCTCCTGCTAGATGTCTCCTGCTAAATGTCTCCTGCTAGATGTCTCCTGCTAGATGTCTCCTGCTAGATGTCTCCTGCTAGATGTCACCGTGCTAGATGTCTCCTGCTAGATGTCTCCTGCTAGCTGTCTCCTGCTAGATGTCACTGTGCTAGATGTCTACTGCTATATGTCACCGTGCTAAATGTCTCCTGCTATATGTCACCGCGCTAGATGTCACCGTGCTAGATGTCTCCTGCTAGATGTCTCCTGCTAGATGTCTCCTGCTAGATGTCTCCTGCTAGATGTCTCCTGCTAGATGTCTCCTGCTAGATGTCACCGTGCTAGATGTCACTGTAGTAGATGTCACTGTGCTAGATGTCTCCTGCTATATGTCTCCTGCTAGATGTCTCCTGCTAGATATCCCCGTGCTAGATGTCTCCTGCTAGATGTCTCCTGCTTGATGTCTCCTGCTAGATGTCACCGTGCTATAAGTCTCCTGCTAGATGTCACCGCGCTAGATGTCACCGTGCTAGATGTCTCCTGCTAGATGTCTCCTGCTAGATGTCTCCTGCTAGATGTCACCGTGCTATAAGTCTCCTGCTAGATGTCACCGCGCTAGATGTCACCGTGCTAGATGTCTCCTGCTAGATGTCTCCTGCTAGATGTCTCCTGCTAGATGTCTCCTGCTAGATGTCTCCTGCTAGATGTCACCGTGCTAGATGTCTCCTGCTAGATGTCTCCTGCTAGATGTCACCGTGCTAGATGTCTCCTGCTAGATGTCTCCTGCTAGATGTCTCCTGCTAGATGTCACTGTGCTAGATATCTCCTGCTAGATGTCACCGTGCTAGAAGTCTCCTGCTAGATGTCTCCTGCTAGATGTCACCGTGCTAGATGTCTCCTGCTAGATGTCTCCTGCTAGATGTCACCGTGCTATAAGTCTCCTGCTAGATGTCACCGTGCTAGATGTCACCGTGCTAGATGTCTCCTGCTAGATGTCTCCTGCTAGATGTCTCCTGCTAGATGTCTCCTGCTAGATGTCTCCTGCTAGATGTCTCCTGCTAGATGTCACCGTGCTAGATGTCACTGTAGTAGATGTCACTGTGCTAGATGTCTCCTGCTATATGTCTCCTGCTAGATGTCTCCTGCTAGATATCCCCGTGCTAGATGTCTCCTGCTAGATGTCTCCTGCTAGATGTCTCCTGCTAGATGTCACCCTGCTAGATGTCTCCTGCTAGATGTCTCCTGCTAGATGTCTCCTGCTAGATGTCTCCTGCTAGATGTCTCCTGCTAGATGTCTCCTGCTAGATGTCACCGTGCTAGATGTCTCCTGCTAGATGTCTCCTGCTAGATATCCCCGTGCTAGATGTCTCCTGCTAGATGTCACCGTGCTAGATGTCTCCTGCTAGATGTCTCCTGCTAGATGTCTCTGTGTCACGGAGGCTCTCCGCACTGCTAAAGCTAACTCTATCTCCTCTGCTCTTGTCCTTCTAGACCTGTCTGCTGCCTTTGATACTGTGATCCATCAGATCCTCCTCTCCACCCTCTCCGACCTGGGCATCTCCGGCGCGGCTCACTCTTGGATTGCGTCCTACCTGACAGGTCGCTCCTACCAAGTGGCGTGGCGAGAATCTGTCTCCGCACCACGTGCTCTCACCACTGGTGTCCCCCAGGACTCAGTTCTAGACCCTCTCCTATTCTCTCTATACACCAAGTCACTTGGCTCTGTCATATCCTCACATGGCCTCTCCTATCATTCCTACGCAGACGACACACAACTAATCTTCTCCTTTCCCCCTTCTGATAACCAGGTGGCGAATCGCATCTCTTCATGTCTGGCAGACATATCAGTGTGGATGACGGATCACCACCTCAAGCTGAACCTCGGCAAGACGGAGCTGCTCTTCCTCCCGGGGAAGGACTGCCCGTTCCATGATCTCGCCATCACGGTTGACAACTCCGTTGTGTCCTCCTCCCAGAGTGCAAAGAGCCTTGGCGTGACCCTGGACAACACCCTGTCGTTCTCCGCTAACATCAAGGCAGTGACCCGATCCTGTAGGTTCATGCTCTACAACATTCGGAGAGTACGACCCTGCCTTACACAGGAGGCGGCACAGGTCCTAATCCAGGCACTTGTCATCTCCCGTCTGGATTACTGCAACTCGCTGTTGGCTGGGCTCCCTGCCTGTACCATTAAACCCCTACAACTCATCCAGAATGCCGCAGCCCGTCTGGTGTTCAACCTTCCCAAGTTCTCTCACGTCACCCCGCTCCTTCGCACACTCCACTGGCTTCCAGTTGAAGCTCGCATCTGCTACAAGTCCATGGTGCTTGCCTACGGAGCTGTGAGGGGAACAGCACCTCCGTACCTTCAGGCTCTGATCAGTCCCTACACCCAAACGAGGGCATTGCGTTCATCCACCTCTGGCCTGCTGGCCCCCCTACCTCTGCGGAAGCACAGTTCCCGCTCAGCCCAGTCAAAACTGTTCGCTGCTCTGGCACCCTGTCTCCTGCTAGATGTCTCCTGCTAGATGTCTCCTGCTAGATGTCTCCTGCTAGATGTCTCCTGCTAGATGTCTCCTGCTAGATGTCCCCGTCCTGACAAGACAGAGATAGGAGTGAGTAATCATTCTAAATTACTCTCTGTCTTAATACAGTTCTACATTTATCTTTTAATCATCAGTTAAATTCACTTTTCTTTTATCTTTTGCATTTTCTAATTTTCTTGAAACAGAATATTATGGGCTATGTTATAAGTCCCGATGGGGGTGTGATATATGGCCAATATACCACGGCTAAGGGCTGTTCTTACGCACGACTCAACGCAGACTGCCTGGACACAGCCCTTAGCCGTGTTATATTGGCCAAATTCCACAAACCCCAGAAGTACCTTAATGCTATTATAAACTGGTTACCAACGTAATCAGAGCAGTAAATATAAATGTTTTGTCATACCCATGGTATACGGTGTGATATACCACGGCTGTCAGCCGATCAGCATTCAGGGCTCGAACCACCCAGCATTATAACGTTGTGGTATATGCTTCAGTGGCAAACCTCACAAAATATGTAAATATTGTAAATATTGTAAACATCCTAAACATTAATAATCCACTGGTCTTATGTAAAATGTCAATACTAATATTTGAATGTAAAATCAATCCCGACATGTTAATTATTTGTTTATTTGTTGCAGACAAAATCCCATTGTGATAGTCGATAACAGAATTCTGTATAACCCCATATGAGCAAAGAGGTTGGTATTTAGAGAAAATATTTGCTACAGCCTGTGACTGTATGAGATGCTTTCAGTCCCCACACACACACACACACACACACACACACACACACACACACACACACACACGCACACACACGCACACACACGCACACACACGCACACGCACGCACGCACGCACACGCACACACACGCACACGCACACACACAATTACCCTGCTGAATGGTACCTGTGCTAGATAATTGCTTTGTTTTTAAATTATTTGGTAATTTAGTTAATTCTATGAAATATGAATTCTAAATGTTTATACGTTTTTCACTGAATTTGTATTTCGCTCTCTCTGAAAATATGTAAAATTACTATTAGCTTGTGTGTGTGTGTGTGTGTGTGTGTGTGTGTGTGTGTGTTACTTCTATTAGCTGAGTGGAGCTAGAAAACAGTTTAATATCACAGTACATGCTAATATAAATCGACCACCAATTATACAAATACAGTTAATGACCAAAATATACAAATATATCACTCTGTGGTATTTCTTTATATACTGATGGCTATTTGGGGCATCTTTGTTGCATAGTGGCAAGACAAGAGCTAGTTTCCTTTACAGTTTTCAATTCAGGGATTGGAAAATATCAAAACATTTATATTCTTTCAAATGTTAATTTCCCAATCCATATTCGCATATTTTCAGCACAAGAATCATCACCATGTTAGCAACATCTTTTCAGCACAAGAATCATCACTATAATAGCATGCTTTTCTCTGATTTGTCACACACACTCACACTCCTCAAGCATCAGATGTCACACACACTCACGTTATAATGAAAAGTGGCCTCTAGGTCCCAAAACACAAGTTTTCTGGAGACTTGTGGGAGGAGCGCTGATGACGTCGCCCACTGTAGGTTCTCTTTCGTTAGCCTGATTGCGTCCAGACTGAGGATAAATCCGTACACAACGCTTCCCCATACCACCTTCTGAAGTGGTCAGCCAGATCTGAACACAAGCGACTTTTGTGCATCTAGACCCGTCTTTTTCTGCTAAATGGCATATTATTATATTATTACAGGGTTCTTCAATTCCGGTCCTGGAGGGCCGAAACACTTCTGTTTTTTTATTTTATTTCTACCCGGTAGATAATTGCACTCACCTGGTGTCCCAGGTCTGAATTAGCCCCTGATTAGAAGGAGAGGATGAAAAACAGAGGTGTTTCGGCCCTCCAGGACCGGAATTGAAGAACCCTGGTGTAGAACAATAGCATGAGTAGAGCGGTTACACAGAGAGAGCATCTAGACCCGTCTTTTTCTGCTAAACGGCATATTATTATATTATTATTTTCTATGTGGTCTTCGTATTCTGATAGCAGAAGTCGCAATGTAAGTGTCAAGTGTAGACACGACCTCACACTGCTCAAGCATCAAACGTTTCTCCATTTCTCAACAGGCCAGGCAAGAGGACCATTACTCTGGCTGGTTGGCATCGTTGGAGTCTAGGGAATCATTAGAGCAGAAGGTGTCCGCTAACTTAGAGGAAAAAGGAGCGAGAGAGAAACATTGATAATAAAAACATTGAAGTAAAACTCTTATCTTTCATTGGTAATAAACAACGGTAATAAACTTGAAGTAGGAGTCCTACAGTAGGACTATGTTCATCTTTCATTGTTAATAAAACTTGAAGTAGGACTATATTTATCTTTCACTGGTAATAAACATCGGTAATAAACTTGAAGTAGGAGTCCTACAGTAGGACTATGTTCATCTTTCATTGTTAATAAAACTTGAAGTAGGACTATATTTATCTTTCACTGGTAATAAACATCGGTAATAAACTTGAAGTAGGAGTCCTACAGTAGGACTATGTTCATCTTTCATTGTTAATAAAACTTGAAGTAGGACTATATTTATCTTTCATTGGTAATAAACATCGGTAATAAACTTGAAGTAGGAGTCCTACAGTAGGACCGTGTTCATCTTTCATCCGTATTCACAAAGCGTCTTCATTCTTCATTCTTTATTCCCATTAGCTGACATCCTGGTGACCGCTAGTCTTCCTGTCTCAGGACTGACGATGTAGGATAACATGTTCCTTTTAGAACATAAGGAATAAGATTATATGGAAAGGGGGGAGGGGGGGGGGGGGGGGGGGTGGGGGGGGGGGGGGGGCCTGATCCTAGATCAGCCCTCTTACTTGTGAATGCAGGCCCAGGGTCCTTGGGAGGCAGCTCGGGTGGTGGGGTAATGGTGGTGGAGGGTGTGTATGTGTTAGCCTCAGTGGCTGGTTGTGTTATTGTCAGTGATGTATTAGAGGAAGCTCTGGATTAACAGTAGTGTAAACACTGGGGTGATTTTCTGGAGCGAGATGGCGGTTTGGGCTAAATGTTATCCTGACGTTGAACCTTTTAGAGAGAAGACTTGACGATTAGATCTGTTGGTTGTGTAGGGAGAGAACATCACTATCCATGAAGTACTGTCCATTTGTCTCTTTAGTTAGTATCACACAATGGCATGTGTTATACAAGAAGAAACACTGCTAAAATCATACCTTGTTGTTTTAGCAAGTGATGAGGTATCTAACAAAATGTCATTTATCATGTCGATGGCTTTTAAGGGGTTGAGGGTTTGACAAGGGGCAGATTGTGAAAATAAATGTTCCATTGAAGAGATGAGAAGCGCCGCTAAAACCGTTCTGTCTTTTAAAACATTTGGCAGCTGAAGTGCAGACGTTATGTTTTATTTTTCTTCTCCGTTTATTGTTCGTTTGAAATTGAAAAGCACTTGTCCTCAGAGTCATACACACAGGACTATCACAAAATCCCATAGAAAGGAGCCTCTGTTGACATGACTGTAAATGTCCTCATAAACCATAATGTCTTTCGTCTCAACATAATTTTAGGTGCTAATCATAGATCTATCTCCAAATTGTGACAGGGGGGAAAAAAAAATCTAAACAGGGGCGACAACCAGAAATGCCCCTGGAGATTTCTGGCACGGCCTCCTCTTGTGATATTTCCATCCATATACAAGCTGCAGGTTAGAGATGTTGCAGGGACACGTGAATAACTGTCTTCTTGTGCTTGTAGTGTCATTCTCCGTAGTGTGGAAGGGAAGGCTAATTAATCATTACCCCATCGTTGTGTTTGGCGCTGAAGCTTCCACTGTATTCAACCCCAGGGATTGTCTTCCTATCCCAACACATGTTCTGGACACATGCATTAGCAATGACCAGTTCACCTCGGGGAGGGCCAACAAAAGACACAGTCACATCTAGAGCAGCTGCCCCAGGCTGCTTTTTTAATCTCGTCTTAATCGTGTTCCCTTTTCTCTTAAACAAACATCATCTTAATCCTACTCTTGGGCTAACTTTGATCAGTGGCAGGGGATGATCAGTGCTAATAGCTAACTAATGACAAAGTGTTACTCAAGACGTTGAGTGTTTCTTCGGCTTGTTCTATTGGGCAGAGTAGATACATTTATGCTTTATATGCTAATGAATGGACAGGGAGAACCTGACCTTAGATCGGTAATACTCTGAGACGCTTTCAAGGGACAGAGTCGAACTGTTTACTACGAGGATGAGAAAACGACTTGTTAGTCCGAGGACAGAGAGCTACTGCTCAATGCAAGCGATTGATTTAATGAGAAGCATGTTGCTACAAAATAAAACATGTTGATTGATTAACGGGCTGTAGTCTAGACAGAGAAACCTGGTATAGAGATGTGGTAGTGATTTCAGGAAAAGGTGCAACAGCCTTGTAAATGGCTTTTCAAATGAAAATGGATGAAGTCTTTGGTGGCAGGATTATATCAAAAGGGTTAGATCGAAGGCTTTGCAAAGGAACCAGAAATTCACCATCATTAGGACATTTGACCTTACCCATCGTTCTGTTAATGTTTGCGTTGTGTCTATGTTTAATTTTAGGACGTAAATGGAATTTGTTTAGGCCAGTCATATCATAGAAAACCTCACCCCCATAATGTCATCCTGTCCTTCCCTCCCTCCCTCCCTCCCTCCCTCCCTCCCTCCCTCCCTCCCTCCCTTATCGGTCAAAAGTTTTAGAACACCTACTCATACAAGGGTTTTTCTTTATTTTTACTATTTTCTACATTGTAGAATAATAGTGAAGAAATCAACACTAAGAAATAATACATATGGAATCATGTAGTAAACAAAAAAGTATTAAACAAATCAAAATATATTTTATATTTGATTTTTATTTTGCGTTTGTTTTTTGTTAGAAATATAAGGGTCTATAGGTTACATGGTTAGATGTCTATAGGTTAAACGGTTAGATATATATAGGTTAAACGGTTAGATATATATAGGTTAAACGGTTAGATATACGGTTAGATATATATAGGTTAAACGGTTAGATATATATAGGTTAAACGGTTAGATATATATAGGTTAAACGGTTAGATATATATAGGTTAAACGGTTAGATATATATAGGTTAAACGGTTAGATATATATAGGTTACATGGTGAGATGTCTATAGGTTACATGGTGAGATGTCTATAGGTTAAATGGTTGGATATATATCTAGGTTAAACGGTTAGATATATATATAGGTTAAACGGTTGGATATATATAGGTTACATGGTTGGATATATATATAGGTTACATGGTTGGATATATATAGGTTACATGGTTGGATATATATAGGTTAAACGGTTGGATATATATAGGTTACATGGTTGGATATATATAGGTTAAACGGTTGGATATATATAGGTTAAACGGTTGGATATATATAGGTTACATGGTTGGATATATATAGGTTAAACCGTTGGATATATATAGGTTAAACGGTTGGATATATATAGGTTACATGGTTGGATATATATAGGTTAAACGGTTGGATATATATAGGTTAAACGGTTGGATATATATAGGTTACATGGTTGGATATATATAGGTTAAACGGTTGGATATATATAGGTTACATGGTTGGATATATATAGGTTAAACGGTTAGATATATATATAGGTTACATGGTTAGATATATATAGGTTACATGGTTAGATATATATAGGTTACATGGTTGGATATATATAGGTTAAACGGTTGGATATATATATAGGTTAAACGGTTAGATATATATATAGGTTACATGGTTAGATATATATAGGTTACATGGTTAGATATATATAGGTTACATGGTTGGATATATATAGGTTACATGGTTGGATATATATAGGTTACATGGTTAGATATATATAGGTTACATGGTTGGATATATATAGGTTACATGGTTGGATATATATAGGTTAAACGGTTGGATATATATAGGTTAAACGGTTGGATATATATATAGGTTACATGGTTAGATATATATAGGTTAAACGGTTGGATATATATAGGTTAAACGGTTGGATATATATATAGGTTACATGGTTAGATATATATAGGTTACATGGTTAGATATATATAGGTTACATGGTTGGATATATATAGGTTACATGGTTGGATATATATAGGTTAAACGGTTGGATATATATAGGTTAAACGGTTGGATATATATATAGGTTACATGGTTAGATATATATAGGTTACATGGTTAGATATATATAGGTTACATGGTTGGATATATATAGGTTAAACGGTTGGATATATATAGGTTAAACGGTTGGATATATATAGGTTACATGGTTAGATATATATAGGTTACATGGTTAGATATATATAGGTTACATGTGTGCTCCTTCTTTTGTTAGCACCCCTGCACTTTCACGTTGTTGTTATCTTTTGAGGATGGATTAAATGAAGTATATATTTGCGTCTCGGCCTCCTTGGGTTGGTCCTTTTCATGGTTTTCAGCGTGATTACCTTTTGAACCCCTATAGGCAACATGTGTCTGCCTCTCCACTTGTCCAGTCTCCAGAGGTCTACAGCAGGGAGTGCTGGGTCTGCTGAGACCCGTCTAATGCATGTAGGACCTTGTAGGTGAGGACCTCCGTGTACCTCAGTTGTAGCCCAGCCTCCCTGCCCCACTTACCCACCTTCAGCGAGGCACCTCAGGGGGGCGGGGTGAGAAGGTCTCTACATCCCTTCTAACCCCCAGGACCCTCTCTGCCCTTTCAGGCCAAGTCAGCAGTAGGCTGAGGCAACTGTGGGTAATTGTTTGGAAGGTGTGCTGTGGGTGTTTTAATGTAGACTTGTGTTCCAGAGGGGGACCAGGCTCGGACTGCAGGGCTACTGAAGGGTTACCATCACAACAGAGTCCAGAGCATATTTAAGGCCAAAAGGCATCGGTGCAAAGGGAAACAAACCCCAATGGTTTTAACCTACAGCAGTGCCTTCACTTTCCCTCTTTTCACCTTTTTTAATGACCTATTTTTATTTCTATTTTTATTATTGATGGTGTTTGAATGTTTTTCACACATTCCCCTCTTCTATTGTACCTCCAAAGTTCATCAGAGGTGTAGGCTTTGCTGGTTTCTGGTAGTTTTTATGCTCCATTGTTTCAGTAGGTTCTACCAAAGGGATGTGTTCCTCAGAAGTCTACAAGTCTCTGTTCTCCCCTTTCTGTTGATATCATTGCAACTTTACAAAAGTCGACGTTCAAAGAAGAAGAAAATTGTATCCTTTTATTGTTTGAAATCGATTATGAAATGAAATGCCGTGGCAGAGAGAAGACAGCTTTCTATAATTGCTTTCCCATTAGGAACTGAACTGTGATGCCTTTTGTCATTTCCACGACAGGTTCCCAACGATATATCCAATGTAGGTCACTTGATTTTAATCAGATTATTTAAACCTCTGGTAAGGCAAACACCATACACATGCTGTAGTACTGTAGACAAACGAACATTTCTGAATGAAGCAGATTTTCAGCAGATTAGTCCTTTTACCATAAAAAAAATTTATATATTATAGTGTCCCTTTATTTTACTGTCCTGTTTTGTTAAATATGTGTTAACAAATTAGTCTTTATTGATGCTTTAACTCAACTGTCTATTATGATGCAATATAGTTTAGAGATATCCGGTCCTAGCCTTTTGTTGTTAATATGTTATATTTGGCAAAATCTTTAGCTAATTTTTTTAATCATATGATCAATGTATAGCAGCACTCTTCTGTCCTTCCAGTCTGTCTGTCCCACAGAAGTCAGTGTCTCCCTGTCTGGCTGTCCTAGAGAAATCAGTGTCTTCCTGTCTGGCTGTCCAACAGAAGTCAGTGTCTTCCTGTCCGGCTGTCCCTCAGATGTCAGTGTCTTCCTGTCTGGCTGTCCCACAGAAGTCAGTGTCTTCCAGTCTGTCTGTCCCACAGAAGTCAGTGTCTTCCAGTCTGTCTGTCCCACAGAAGTCAGTGTCTTCCTGTCTGGCTGTCCCACAGAAGTCAGTGTCTTCCTGTCCGGCTTTCCCACAGTGACAGAAGTCAGTGTCTTCCTGTCCGGCTCTCCCACAGTGACATAAGTCAGTGTCTTCCTGTCTGTCTGTCCCACAGAAGTCAGTGTCTTCCTGTCCAGCTATCCCACAGTGTCTTCCTGTCTGAGATGGTGAGTGTAATGCTGTTCTCTTCCCTCTGTCTGTGTTCTGTTCCTCATATCGTCCACCAGCTAATCAGATCAGACAGATAGCAACAGGCCCAAGGCTTCTCTTTCTACCTACTCCAGATGGAGGGGTGGAGGAGGAGGGAGGAGGAGGAGGAGGAGGAGGAGGAGGGAGGAGGAGGAGGAGGAGGAGGAGGAGGAGGAGGAGGGAGGAGGAGGAGGAGGAGGAGGAGGGAGGAGGAGGAGGAGGAGGAGGAGGGAGGAGGAGGTGGAGGGGGAGGAGGAGGAGGAGGAGGAGGAGGAGGAGGTGGAGGAGGAGGAGGAGGAGGAGGAGGAGGAAGAGGAGGAGGAGGAGGAGGGGGAGGTGGAGGTGGAGGAGGAGGAGGAGGAGGAGGAGGAGGAGGAGGTGGAGGAGAAGGAGGAGGAGGAGGAGGAGGAGGAGGGAGGAGGAGGGGGAGAAGGAGGAGGAGGAGGGGG
>CM062490.1:50484783-50552283 GCA_031479575.1 Coregonus ussuriensis
AATCAAATCAAATCAAATCAAATTTGTCACATGCGCCGAATACAACAGGTGTAGACCTTAGATTGAAATGCTTACTTACAAGCCCTTAACAAAAATAAGTGTTAAGTAAAAATATATATAAGTAAAAAATGAAAAAATGAAAGAGCAGCAGTAAAATAACAGTAGAGAGGCTATATACAGGGGGTACCGGTACCGAGTCAATGAGCGGGGGTACAGGTTAGTCGAGGTAATTGAGGTAATATGTACATGTGGGTAGAGTTAAATTGACTATACGTAGATAATAAACAGAGAGAAGCGGCAGCTTAAAAGAGGAGGGGGGGGGGGGGGGGGGCAATGCAAATAGTCCAGGTAGCCTAGCCATTTCATTAGCTGTTCAGGAGTCTTGTGGCTTGGGGGTAGAAGCTGTTAAAAAGCCTTTTGGAACTAGACTTGGTGCATCAGTACCGCTTGCCATGCGGTGGCAGAGAGAACAGTCTATGACTAGGGTGGCTGGAGTCGGTGACAATTTTTTGGGCCTTCCTCTGACACCGCCTGGTATAGAGGTCCTGGATGGCAGGAAGCTTGGCCCCAGTGATGTACTGGGCCGTACGCACTACCCTCTGTAGTGCCTTGCGGTCGGAGGCCGAGCAGTTGCCATACCAGACAGTGATACAACCAGTCAGGATGCTCTCGATGGTGCAGCTGTATAACTTTTTGAGGATCTGAGGACCCATGCCAAATCTTTTCAGTCTCCTGAGGGGGAACAGGCTTTGTCGTGCCCTCTTCACGACTGTCTTGGTGTGTTTGGACCATGACAGTTTGTTGGTGATGTGGACACCAATGAACTTGAAACAACCTGCTCCACTTCAGCCCTGTCGATGAGAATGGGGGCGTGCTCGGTCCTCTTCTTTTTCCTGTAGTCCACAATCATCTCCTTTGTCTTGATCACGTTGAGGGAGAGGTTGTTGTCCTGGCACCACACGGCCAGGTCTCTGACCTCTTCCCTATAGGCTGTCTCATCGTTGTCGGTGATCAGGCCTACCACTGTTGTGTCATCGGCAAACTTAATGATGGTGTTGGAGTCGTGATTGGCCACGCAGTCATGGGTGAACAGGGAGTACAGGAGGGGACTAAGTACGCACCCCTGAGGGGCCCCCGTGTTGAGGATCAGCGTGGCAGATGTGTTGTTGCCTACCGTTACCACCTGGGGGCGGCCTGTCAGGGAGTCCAGGATCCAGTTGCAGAGGGAGGTGTTTAGTCCCAGGATCCCTTAGCTTAGTGATGAGCTTTGAGGGAACTATGGTGTTGAACGCTGAGCTGTAGTCTATGAATCAGGTGTGATAGTTGACCGGTTGAATCAGGTGTGATAATTCTAGAATAGTTGTGTGGTTAGGTGTGTGTGGTTAGTTGTGTGTGGTTAGTTGTGTGTGGTTAGGTGTGTGTGGTTAGGTGTGTGTGGTTAGTTGTGTGTGCGGTTAGGGTGTGTGTGGTTAGGTGTGTGTGGTTAGCTGTGTGTGGTTAGTTGTGTGTGGTTAGGGTGTGTGTGGTTAGTTGTGTGTGGTTAGTTGTGTGTGGTTAGCTGTGTGTGGTTAGGTGTGTGTGGTTAGGTGTGTGTGGTTAGTTGTGTGTGGTTAGCTCTGTGTGGTTAGGTGTGTGTGTAGGGTGTGTATGGTTAGGTTTGTGTGTGTGGTTAGGTGTGTGTGGTTAGCTCTGTGTGGTTAGGTGTGTGTGGTTAGGTGTGTGTAGGGTGTGTGTGGTTAGGTGTGTGTGGTTGGATGTGTGTGGTTACGTGTGTGTAGGGTGTGTGTGGTTACGTGTGTGTGGTTAGGTTAGGTTTGTGTGTGTGGTTAGGTGTGTGTAGGGTGTCTGTGGTTAGGTGTGTGTGGTTAGGTGTGTGTAGCGTGTGTGTGGTTAGGTGTGTGTAGTTAGGTGTGTGTCTATGGTGTGTGTGGTTAGGTATGTGTATTTCAGTGGAGGTTCATCAGAGAAGGAAGGGGAGGACCATCCTCCTCAGTGAATTTTATAAAAATAAAACATTTTTAAAAGTTTCCTTTTTAGAAAAAACTATACGAAATCTAATCACGTCACCAAATAATTGATTCAAACACAATATTTTGCAATGAAGGTCTACAGTAGCCTCAACAGCACTCTGTCAGGTACCACCATGGTGTAGCCGGAGGACAGCTAGCTTCTGTCCTCCTCTTGGTAAATTGACTTCAATTCAAAACCTAGGAGGCTCTTGGTTCTCACCCCCTTCCATAGACTTACACAGTAATTATGACAACTTCCGGAGGACGTCCTCCAACCTATCAGAGTTCTTAAAGCATGAACTGACATGTTGTCCACCCAATCAAAGGTTCAGAGAATGAATCTAGTACTGAAAGCATAAGCTACAGCTAGCTAGCACTGCAGTGCATAAAATGTGGTGAGTAGTTGACTCAAAGAGAGAGAACAGTTTATTTATTTACCCCCTTTTTCTCCCCAATTTCGATCTTGTCTCGTCGCTGCAACTCCCCTACGTGCTCAGGAGGTGAAGGTCAAGTCATGCGTCCTCCGAAACATGACCCGTCAAACCGCGCTTCTTAACACCCGCCCGCTTAACCGGAAGCCAGCTGTACCAACCAATGTGTCGGAGGACACACTGTTCAACCGACGACCGAGGTCAGCCTGCAGGCGCCTGGCCTGCCACAAGGAGTCGCTAAAGCGCGATGAGCCAAGTAAAGCCCCCCCGGCCAAACCCTCCCATAACCCAGACGACGCTGGGCCAATTGTGCGCCAACCTATGGGACTCCCGATCACGGCTGATTGTGATACAGCCCGGGATCGAACACGGGTCTGTAGTGACGCCTCTAGCACTGTGATGCAGTGCCTTTGACCGCTGCGCTACTCGGGAGGCCCCGATATAACAGTTTTTAACATATTAATTTCCAAAATTAAGGAGAAGCAAGAGACAAATAGAGAGCGAGATTGCCATTCTTTTTCACTTTCAGTTTCACTTAATTAGCTAGCAAATGCAGCTGGCTAGTTTAGCTTACTGAAACACCCTGCTCAAACAGACGGCTGCTATGTTAGCTAGCTGGCTATGACTATCCAACACAACACTGGAACTCTTCCAAGTCAAGGTAAGCGTTTGACCTGAAGCGTTGTCAATAAAGTGGTGAATTGGAAGCTTCAACAGCCTTCTTGTTCTTTACAAGCTTTTGGTTTTACTAATTTATTGCCACCGGGGCACGCCGGTGTAACTGCTAAACTGCTTTCTGACTGTACACTGTAACGTTACTGCATGATTGTCGCGGGGTTTCTAACGTGTTAGTTCTATTAGCTATGTTGACCATGACGTTACTTTAGCTAATATGGGGACAACGATGTAAGCTGTGTGTAGCTGTCATGACATGGTTTGGCTTGGAACGTTTTTTTTCGCCTGGTCACAGACAGCTGATGTGTTGTGCAATGAAGTCCACAAGCGAAGGGAAGAGGTGAGAGGAGGAGAGCGCGTAGATGCGAGAAGGAATACAACGTGGCTGCTATGAAAGTGAACTGTGTTTACTCGTGATCAGGGGTGTATTCATTCTTCCCGATTCTGTTGAAAAAAACGTTTCTTAAACGGAATCAAAAGGAACAAAACGGGGATAAACATACCTGAATTTGTCCAATAGAAACTCTTTGGTTTGCAACTGTTGGACTAATGATTACACCGTATATCAGCTAGATGCAGGCAAGAATGTGCAAGGCGGTATTGAATGTGTCACTGTCTGTCCATGTGTCACTGTCTGTGACAGTGAGCCAGGCCTAATCGCCCAACATCAGTGCCCGTCCTCACTAATGCTCTTGTGGCTGAATGGAAGCAAGTCACCGCAGCAATGTTCCAACATCTAGTGGAAAGCCTTCCCAGAAGAGTGGAGGCTGTTATAGCAGCAAAGGGGGGGACCAACTCCATATTAATGCTTTTGGAATGAGATGTTCGACTTTTGGCAATGTAGTGTACGTTGTGATGCTTAACTACTGTATGACTCCTTCAAAAAGGTTGAAAGCTGCAATTAATTTGATGATACCTGAAAATACTGCAGAGTAATTCAAAGACATTTGCAAACATTGCAAACAGCAAGTTGGATGCTATCAAAAACAACTACTTTGAACCTCTTTGTCCATCTGAGGGGAAGTGTTCTTGTTTCTATCACACTATACCATCTTTAGAGGGATAGTTTCCTCAGAATACCAACTAACATGATTTACATCCTACCTTGGATGTAGTTGATTCAAGAAGGCAGTTTTGGGATATATTTTGTTTCCTTTCTAAACTTACTAGCCATACTTTGTTACTGTTAGCATTCACAGTAACACTTAGCGTTAAACTGCCCTTGTGCCTGTGTAATAAAATTGTAATTGCTTTTGGAGCAACATTTTATTAGCATGTTGTTAGATAAAACTTCGGTAATTGCATGAGAACCCCGGCTGAGAGTTTTTAAAAACTATTGTACACAAGAGGAATAGTGACTGTTCCTTATTCCATGTAATATGTCCATTACTATGCAATTATATAGCAATTTCCAAAGTCCTATGTAACAACAATGTTGCTATTGTAATAATCACCAAGTTACTACACGTGTACAAGAACGTGATGTCAAGTTTTACAATATTACTTTATGTCTCACTCATTATGAAAATATGTGTTAGTGATTTTGAAGCTGCACAAGTGGTCTGCTCTAATGTTGAGGTGATTCCATGTCCCTCATTCTAGGCTATACGCTATATTAAGATTCATATCTAAGAGCCCTCCCAACCATGTGCTAATGATCATATATTTAGACTAATTATTATTAGTTTAATATCTATATAAACTATATTTGACAACCTTGAGTATTTGAAAAGTTGGTATTTTCAAATAAACTACAAAATACAAGTATTTTCTGTCCAGATCTGATAAAATGGTATCAAATCCTGCTGTTGTGTCCTTGAGCAAGTCACTTAATCCCTAAACCTGCTCCATGGTCTAGATGCCCTCTGCTCCAACCTCTGTGTGTGCACGTGTGTCTTTCGTCAGGGTTAAATCATGATACACATTTTCCATTGGCTGTTTTGTGTACACTGGACAAAATAGTCCAATCTTCTACCTGGTTGGGAGTGCGTGCAGCAGGTTTGTCCTGGTGGTTGGCCAGTATAAGGAAGGGTAGGGTGCAGAGCTGGGGGTGCTGCAGGGCAGAGTGGAGTTCGTTACGGGCCGACTCCAACACCTCGTCTGAAGAAGCACTGTCCAACACGAACACCACCCCCTGAGAACCCTGATAGTACCGAGACCAGTACTTCTTAATGTTCTCCGCTCCTGGAGGAAAAGAGAAGAAGAAAAGCTGTTGTTACCTCACCTCTTAGGAGAAGAAATTCAACAACTCTTGGTAGTAAAAAAAATATGCTATTGTTAAAAACCAAAGCTACTAGAGTAAGACAGGACCAAGTGAGTTACGGATACAGCATGCTATAATATACCCTGCAGTAAGACAGGACCAAGTGAGTTACAGATACAGCATGCTATAATATACCCTGCAATAAGACAGGACCAAGTGAGTTACAGATCCAGTATGCTATAATATACCCTGCAGTAAGACAGGATCAAGTGAGTTACAGATACAGCATGCTATAATATACCCTGCAGTAAGACAGGACCAAGTGAGTTACAGCTACAGCATGCTATAATATACCCTGCAGTAAGACAGGACCAAGTGAGTTACAGATCCAGTATGCTATAATATACCCTGCAGTAAGACAGGACCAAGTGAGTTACAGATACAGTATGCTATAATATACCCTGCAGTAAGACAGGACCAAGTGAGTTACAGATACAGCATGCTATAATATACCCTGCAGTAAGACAGGATCAAGTGAGTTACAGATACAGCATGCTATAATATACCCTGCAGTAAGACAGGACCAAGTGAGTTACAGATACAGCATGCTATAATATACCCTGCAGTAAGACAGGATCAAGTGAGTTACAGATACAGCATGCTATAATATACCCTGCAGTAAGACAGGACCAAGTGAGTTACAGATACAGCATGCTATAATATACCCTGCAGTAAGACAGGACCAAGTGAGTTACAGATACAGCATGCTATAATATACCCTGCAGTAAGACAGGATCAAGTGAGTTACAGATACAGCATGCTATAATATACCCTGCAGTAAGACAGGACCAAGTGAGTTACAGATACAGTATGCTATAATATACCCTGCAGTAAGACAGGACCAAGTGAGTTACAGATACAGCATGCTATAATATACCCTGCAGTAAGACAGGATCAAGTGAGTTACAGATACAGCATGCTATAATATACCCTGCAGTAAGACAGGACCAAGTGAGTTACAGATACAGCATGCTATAATATACCCTGCAGTAAGACAGGATCAAGTGAGTTACAGATACAGCATGCTATAATATACCCTGCAGTAAGACAGGATCAAGTGAGTTACAGATACAGCATGCTATAATATACCCTGCAGTAAGACAGGACCAAGTGAGTTACATATACAGCATGCTATAATATACCCTGCAGTAAGACAGGACCAAGTGAGTTACAGATACAGCATGCTATAATATACCCTGCAGTAAGACAGGATCAAGTGAGTTACAGATACAGCATGCTATAATATACCCTGCAGTAAGACAGGACCAAGTGAGTTACAGATACAGCACGCTATAATATACCCTGCAGTAAGACAGGACCAAGTGAGTTACAGATACAGCATGCTATAATATACCCTGCAGTAAGACAGGACCAAGTGAGTTACAGATCCAGTATGCTATAATATACCCTGCAGTAAGACAGGACCAAGTGAGTTACAGATACAGCATGCTATAATATACCCTGCAATAAGACAGGACCAAGTGAGTTACAGATCCAGTATGCTATAATATACCCTGCAGTAAGACAGGACCAAGTGAGTTACAGATACAGCATGCTATAATATACCCTACAGTTAGACAGGACCAAGTGAGTTACAGATCCAGCATGCTATAATATACCCTGCAGTAAGACAGGACCAAGTGAGTTACAGATCCAGCATGCTATAATATACCCTGCAGTAAGACAGGACCAAGTGAGTTACAGATACAGCATGCTATAATATACCCTGCAGTAAGACAGGACCAAGTGAGTTACAGATACAGTATGCTATAATATACCCTGCAGTAAGACAGGACCAAGTGAGTTACAGATACAGCATGCTATAATATACCCTGCAGTAAGACAGGACCAAGTGAGTTACAGATACAGTATGCTATAATATACCCTTCAGTAAGACAGGACCAAGTGAGTTACAGATACAGCATGCTATAATATACCCTGCAGTAAGACAGGATCAAGTGAGTTACAGATACAGCATGCTATAATATACCCTGCAGTAAGACAGGACCAAGTGAGTTACAGATACAGCACGCTATAATATACCCTGCAGTAAGACAGGACCAAGTGAGTTACAGATACAGCATGCTATAATATACCCTGCAGTAAGACAGGACCAAGTGAGTTACAGATACAGCATGCTATAATATACCCTGCAGTAAGACAGGACCAAGTGAGTTACGGATACAGCATGCTATAATATACCCTGCAGTAAGACAGGACCAAGTGAGTTACAGATACAGTATGCTATAATATACCCTGCAGTAAGACAGGACCAAGTGAGTTACAGATACAGCATGCTATAATATACCCTGCAGTAAGACAGGATCAAGTGAGTTACAGATACAGCATGCTATAATATACCCTGCAGTAAGACAGGACCAAGTGAGTTACGGATACAGCATGCTATAATATACCCTGCAGTAAGACAGGACCAAGTGAGTTACAGATACAGCACGCTATAATATACCCTGCAGTAAGACAGGACCAAGTGAGTTACAGATACAGCATGCTATAATATACCCTGCAATAAGACAGGATCAAGTGAGTTACAGATACAGCATGCTATAATATACCCTGCAGTAAGACAGGACCAAGTGAGTTACAGATACAGTATGCTATAATATATTATTAAATAGCCACCCTTTGCCTTGATGACAGCTTTGCACACTCTTGGCATTCCCTCAACCAGTTTCACCTGGAATGCTTTTCCAACAGTCTTGAAGGAGTTCCCACATATGCTGAGCACTTGTTGGCTGCTTTTCCTTCACTCTGCGGTCCAAATCATCTCAAACCATCTCAATTGGGTTGAGGTCGGGTGATTGTGGAGGCCAGGTCATCTGATGCAGCACTCCATCACTCTCCTTCTTGGTCAAATAGCCCTTACACAGCCTGGAGGTGTGTGTTGGGTCATTGTCCTGTTGAAAAACAAATTATAGTCCCACAAACCAGATGGGATGGCGTATCGCTGCAGAATGCTGTGGTAGCCATGCTGGTTAAGTGTGCCTTGAATTCTAAATAAATCACAGACAGTGTCACCAGCAAAGCACCCCCACACCATCACACCTCCTCCTCCATGCTTCACGGTGGGAACCACACATGCGGAGATCATCCGTTCACCTACTCTGCATCTCACAAAGACACGGCGGTTGGAACCAAAAATCTCAAATTTGGAATCATCAGACCGAAGGACATATTTTCACTGGTCTAATGTCCATTGCTCGTTTTTCTTGGCCCAAGCAAATATCTTCTTCTTATTGGTGTCCTTTAGTAGTGGTTTCTTTGCAGCAATTCGACCATGAAGGCCTGATTCACGCAGTCTCCTCTGAACAGTTGATGTTGAGATGTGTCTGTTACTTGAACTCTGTGAAGCATTTATTTGGGCTGCAATATCTGAGACTGATACCTCTAATGAACGAATCCTCTGCAGCAGAGGTAACTCTGGGTCTTCCTTTCCTGTGGCGGTCCTCATGAGAGCCAGTTTCATCATATCGCTTGATGGTTTTTGAAACTTCACTTGAAGAAACGTTCAAAGTTCTTGACATTTTCAGGATTGACTGACCTTCATGTCTTAAAGTAATGATGAACTGTCATTTCTCTTTGCTTATTTGAGCTGTTCTTGCCATAATATGGACTTGGTCTTTTACCAAATAGAGCTATCTTCTGTATACCACCCCTTCCTTGTCACAACACAACTGATTGGCTCAAACGCATTAAGAAGATTGGTACTGTATACAGTACCAGTCAGAAGTTGGGACACACCAACTCATTCATTTGTTTTTCAACAGGACAATGACCCAACACACACCTCCAGGCTGTGTAAAGGCCATTTGACCAAGAAGGAGAGTGATGGAGTGCTGCATCAGATGACCTGGCCTCCACAATCACCCGATCTCAACCCAATTGAGATAGTTTGGGATGAGTTGGACCGCAGAGTGAAGGAAAAGCAGCCAACAAGTGCTCAACAGATGTGGGAACTCCTTCAAGACTGTTGGAAAAGCATTCCAGGTGAAGCTTGTTGAGAGAATTCCAAGAGTGTGCAAAGCTGTCAAGGCAAAGGGTGGCTACTTTGAAGAATCTCACATATAAAATATATTTAGATTTGTTTAACACTTTTTTGCTTACTACATGATTCCATATGTGTTATTTCATAGTTTTTATGTCTTCACTATTATTCTACAATGTAGAAAATAGTAAAAATAAAGAAAAAACCCTTGAATAATTAGGTGTGTCCAAACTTTTGACTGGTACTGTATATATAGACATTTTCATTTGATAATGACAGAAAACAGTATCTCTCCCAACCGCCACAGGGACAAGTCCTGTGTATATTGTTGACGTTGTGTGTGCTTGAAAATGCTGTGTTTTTTAGATAATTATGATCACTATGATGCTGTGATGTGTCAGTGTTTTTGTTACAAGGTGTGAATCCCAAATGCTAGTCAGTCTAACAGATGCTCCTCTTAACCTCGCTCTCTGTGTGAATCCCAAATGGCACCCTATTCTCTGAATCCCAAATCGCACCCTATTCCCTATATAGTGTGCTACTTTTAACCAGAGCCCTATGGGGAATAGGGTGGGAATAGAGTGGGAATAGGGTGGGAATAGGGTGGGAATAGAGTGGGAATAGAGTGGGAATAGATTGGGAATAGGGTGGGAATAGAGTGGGAATAGGGTGGGAATAGGGTGGGAATAGGAAGGGAATAGAGTTGGAATAGGGTGGGAATAGAGTGGGAATAGGGTGGGAATAGGGTGGGAATAGAGTGGGAATAGGGTGGGAATAGGGTGGGAATTAGGGTGGGAATAGAGTGGGAATAGAGTGGGAATAGGGTGGGAATAGAGTGGGAATAGAGTGGGAATAGGGTGGGAATAGGGTGGGAATAGAGTGGGAATAGGGTGGGAATAGAGTGGGAATAGGGTGGGAATAGGGTGGGAATAGAGTGGGAATAGAGTGGGAATAGGGTGGGAATAGAGTGGGAATAGAGTGGGAATAGGGTGGGAATAGGGTGGGAATAGAGTGGGAATAGGGTGGGAATAGAGTGGGAATAGGGTGGGAATAGAGTGGGAATAGGGTGGGAATAGGGTGGGAATGACATTGTTCACCCTTACAGAAGACAATGACGTTGTTCACCCTTACAGAGGATAATGACGTTGTTCACCCTTACAGAAGACAATGACGTTGTTCACCCTTACGGAGGACAAACTTACTGTGGTGAATACTCTCTTTTACAGAGTAATGTTTCATTTCTCTAACAAACAATTCATGACAACACATCAGAGACTTGGACCGATAACAGAGATCGTTTTTCATAACAGAGTCATTATTATGTAACTAAAAGACTCATCAACAAGGTTTCCCTGAAAGTTCTGCTTGAACACAACCATAGAATGTTCCATTGTGTGATTCCACTCCTGTATTGACTCCATCGTTGTGTGTGTGTGTGTGTGTGTGTGTCTATTGTTGCATGCAACTCTCTCTGCATCTCTCCATAGCCCGTAGATGTTAGAGAGTCTCCCAAGCTCACTGTGTTACAACACACACACACACGTTATTGTGTTAAGACACACACACACATACCATGTTATTGTGTTAAGACACACACACACATACCATGTTATTGTGTTACGACACACACACACATACCATGTTACGGCACACACATTTCTCTTCAAAGTAAACACAGACCCTTGGAGTTATTAAATCGTTGTGCCACTGATTTTCAAGCACCACCCACCCCCATGGCAAACAACCTGGAACGGTGCTGTTCAAAATAACCCCATCCCTCACTCCGCCTCTCAATTTATAATCAACAACATATGGCTCCTTTTCTGTGCAGTAATTTGGGAGAGAAACATACCGTATATCTGCTCACCAAGGTTCAGTAACATACCGTATATCTGCTCACCAAGGTTCAGTAACATCCCGTATATATCTGCTCACCAAGGTTCAGTAACATACCGTATATCTGATCACCAAGGTTCAGTAACATACCGTATATCTGCTCACCAAGGTTCAGTAACATCCCGTATATATCTGCTCACCAAGGTTCAGTAACATACCGTATATCTGCTCACCAAGGTTCAGTAACATACCGTATATCTGCTCACCAAGGTTCAGTAACATACCGTATATCTGCTCACCAAGGTTCAGTAACATACCGTATATCTGCTCACCAAGGTTCAGTAACATACCATATATCTGCTCACCAAGGTTCAGTAACATACCGTATATCTGCTCACCAAGGTTCAGTAACATACCGTATATCTGCTCACCAAGGTTCAGTAACATACCGTATATCTGCTCACCAAGGTTCAGTAACATCCCGTATATATCTGCTCACCAAGGTTCAGTAACATACCGTATATCTGCTCACCAAGGTTCAGTAACATACCGTATATCTGCTCACCAAGGTTCAGTGACATACCGTATATCTGCTCACCAAGGTTCAGTAACATACCGTATATCTGCTCACCAAGGTTCAGTGACATACCGTATATCTGCTCACCAAGGTTCAGTGACATACCGTATATCTGCTCACCAAGGTTCAGAAACATACCGTATATCTGCTCACCAAGGTTCAGTAACATACCGTATATCTGCTCACCAAGGTTCAGTAACATACCGTATATCTGCTCACCAAGGTTCAGTAACATACCGTATATCTGCTCACCAAGGTTCAGTAACATACCGTGTATATCTGCTCACCAAGGTTCAGTAACATACCGTATATATCTGCTCACCAAGGTTCAGTAACATACCGCATATCTGCTCACCAAAGTTCAGTAACATACCGTATATATCTGCTCACCAAGGTTCAGTAACATACCATATATCTGATCACCAAGGTTCAGTGACATACCGTATATCTGCTCACCAAGGTTCAGTAACATACCGTGTATATCTGCTCACCAAGGTTCAGTAACATACCGTATATCTGCACACCAAGGTTCAGCAACATACCGTATATCTGCTCACCAAGGTTCAGTAACATACCGTATATCTGCTCACCAAGGTTCAGTAACATACCGTATATATCTGCTCACCAAGGTTCAGCAACATACCGTATATCTGCTCACCAAGGTTCAGTAACATACCGTATATCTGCTCACCAAGGTTCAGTAACATACCGTATATCTGCACACCAAGGTTCAGTAACATACCGTATATCTGCTCACCAAGGTTCAGCAACATACCGTATATATCTGCTCACCAAGGTTCAGTAACATACCATATATCTGATCACCAAGGTTCAGTGACATACCGTATATCTGCTCACCAAGGTTCAGTAACATACCGTGTATATCTGCTCACCAAGGTTCAGTAACATACCGTATATCTGCACACCAAGGTTCAGCAACATACCGTATATCTGCTCACCAAGGTTCAGTAACATACCGTATATCTGCTCACCAAGGTTCAGTAACATACCGTATATATCTGCTCACCAAGGTTCAGCAACATACCGTATATCTGCTCACCAAGGTTCAGTAACATACCGTATATCTGCTCACCAAGGTTCAGTAACATACCGTATATCTGCACACCAAGGTTCAGTAACATACCGTATATCTGCACACCAAAGTTCAGCAACATACCGTATATCTGCTCACCAAGGTTCAGTAACAAACCGTGTATCTGCTCACCAAGGTTAAGTAACATACCGTATATATCTGCTCACCAAGGTTCAGAAACATACCGTATATATCTGCTCACCAAGGTTCAGTAACATACCGTATATCTGCTCACCAAGGTTCAGCAACATACCGTATATATGCTCATCAAGGTTCAGTAACCTACCGTATATCTGCTCACCAAGGTTCAGTAACATTCCGTATATCTGCTCACCAAGGTTCAGTAACATACCGCATATCTGCTCACCAAAGTTCAGTAACATACTGTATATATCTGCTCACCAAGGTTCAGTAACATACCATATATCTGATCACCAAGGTTCAGTAACATACCGTATATATGCTCACCAAGGTTCAGTAACATACCGTGTATCTGCTCAACAAGGTTCAGTAACATACCGTATATCTGCTCACCAAGGTTCAGTAACATCCCGTATATATCTGCTCACCAAGGTTCAGCAACATACCGTATATCTGCTCACCAAGGTTCAGTAACATACTGTATATCTGCTCACCAAGGTTCAGTAACATACCGTATATCTGCTCACCAAGGTTCAGTAACATACCGTATATCTGCACACCAAGGTTCAGCAACATACCGTATATCTGCTCACCAAGGTTCAGTAACATACCGTATATCTGCTCACAAAGGTTCAGTAACATACCGTATATCTGCTCACCAAGGTTCAGTAACATACCGTATATATCTGCACACCAAGGTTCAGTAACATACCGTATATCTGCTCACCAAGGTTCAGTAACATACCGTATATCTGCTCACAAAGGTTCAGTAACATACCGTATATCTGCTCACCAAGGTTCAGTAACATACCGTATATATCTGCACACCAAGGTTCAGTAACATACCGTATATCTGCTCACCAAGGTTCAGTAACATACCGTGTATCTGCTCACCAAGGTTCAGTAACATACCGTATATCTGCTCACCAAGGTTCAGAAACATACCGTATATCTGCTCACCAAGGTTCAGTAACACACCGTATATCTGCTCACCAAGGTTCAGTAACATACCGTGTATCTGCTCACCAAGGTTCAGTAACATACCGTATGTCTGCTCACCAAGGTTCAGAAACATACCGTATATCTGCTCACCAAGGTTCAGTAACATACCGTATATCTGCTCACCAAGGTTCAGAAACATACCGTATATATCTGCTCACCAAGGTTCAGTAATATACCGTATATCTGCTCACCAAGGTTCAGTAACTTACCGTATATCTGCTCACCAAGGTTCAGTAACATACTGTATATCTGCTCACCAAGGTTCAGTAACATACCGTATATCTGCTCACCAAGGTTCAGTAACATACTGTATATCTGCTCACCAAGGTTCAGTAACATACCGTATATCTGCTCACCAAGGTTCAGTAACATACTGTATATCTGATCACCAAGGTTCAGTAACATACCGTATATCTGCTCACCAAGGTTCAGCAACATACCGTATATCTGCTCACCAAGGTTCAGCAACATACCGTATATATCTGCTCACCAAGGTTCAGTTACATACCGTATATCTGCTCACCAAGGTTCAGTAACATTATGTGTATCTGCTCACCAAGGTTAAGTAACATACCGTATATCTGCTCACCAAGGTTCAGAAACATACCGTATATATCTGCTCACCAAGGTTCAGTAACATACCGTATATCTGCTCACCAAGGTTCAGCAACATACCGTATATATCTGCTCACCAAGGTTCAGTTACATACCGTATATCTGCTCACCAAGGTTCAGTAACATACCGTATATCTGCTCACCAAGGTTCAGTAACATACCGTATATCTGCTCACCAAGGTTCAGTAACATACCGTATATCTGCTCACCAAGGTTCAGTAACATACCGTATATCTGCTCACCAAGGTTCAGTTACATACCGTGTATCTGCTCACCAAGGTTCAGTTACATACCGTATATCTGCTCACCAAGGTTCAGTAAGATACCGTATATATCTGCACACCAAGGTTCAGTAACATACCGTATATCTGCTCACCAAGGTTCAGTAACACACCGTATATCTGCTCACCAAGGTTCAGTAACTTACCGTATATCTGCTCACCAAGGTTCAGTAACATACCGTATATCTGCTCACCAAGGTTCAGTAACATACCGCATATCTGCTCACCAAAGTTCAGTAACATACTGTATATATCTGCTCACCAAGGTTCAGTAACATACCATATATCTGATCACCAAGGTTCAGTAACATACCGTATATCTGCACACCAAGGTTCAGTAACATACCGTATATCTGCTCACCAAGGTTCAGTAACATACCGTATATCTGCTCACCAAGGTTCAGTAACATACCGTATATATCTGCTCACCAAGGTTCAGTAACATCCCGTATATATCTGCTCACCAAGGTTCAGCAACATACCGTATATCTGCTCACCAAGGATCAGTAACATACCGTATATCTGCTCACCAAGGTTCAGTAACATACCGTATCTCTGCTCACCAAGGTTCAGTAACATATCGTATATCTGCACACCAAGGTTCAGCAACATACCGTATATCTGCTCACCAAGGTTCAGTAACATACCGTATATCTGCTCACCAAGGTTCAGTAACATACCGTATATCTGCTCACCAAGGTTCAGTAACATACTGTGTATCTGCTCACCAAGGTTCAGTAACATACCGTATATCTGCTCACCAAGGTTCAGTAACATACCGTATATCTGGTCACCAAGGTTCAGAAACATACCGTATATATCTGCTCACCAAGGTTCAGTAACATACCGTATATCTGCTCACCAAGGTTCAGCAACATACCGTATATATCTGCTCACCAAGGTTCAGTAACATACCGTATATATCTGCTCACCAAGGTTCAGTTACATACCGTATATCTGCTCACCAAGGTTCAGTAACACACCGTATATCTGCTCACCAAGGTTCAGTAACTTACCGTATATCTGCTCACCAAGGTTCAGTAACATAACGTATTTCTGCTCACCAAGGTTCAGTAACATACCGCATATCTGCTCACCAAAGTTCAGTAACATACTGTATATATCTGCTCACCAAGGTTCAGTAACATACCATATATCTGATCACCAAGGTTCAGTAACATACCGTATATCTGCTCACCAAGGTTCAGTAACATACTGTGTATCTGCTCACCAAGGTTCAGCAACATACCGTATATATGCTCACCAAGGTTCAGTAACATACCGTGTATCTGCTCACCAAGGTTCAGTAACATACCGTATATCTGCTCACCAAGGTTCAGTAACATACCGTATATATCTGCTCACCAAGGTTCAGTAACATCCCGTATATATCTGCTCACCAAGGTTCAGCAACATACCGTATATCTGCTCACCAAGGTTCAGTAACATACCGTATATCTGCTCACCAAGGTTCAGTAACATACCGTATATCTGCTCACCAAGGTTCAGTTACATACCGTATATCTGCTCACCAAGGTTCAGTAACATTACGTGTATCTGCTCACCAAGGTTAAGTAACATACCGTATATCTGCTCACCAAGGTTCAGAAACATACCGTATCTATCTGCTCACCAAGGTTCAGTAAAATACCGTATATCTGCTCACCAAGATTCAGCAACATACCGTATATATCTGCTCACCAAGGTTCAGTTACATACCGTATATCTGCTCACCAAGGTTCAGTAACATACCGTATATCTGCTCACCAAGGTTCAGTAACATACCGTATATCTGCTCACCAAGGTTCAGTAACATACCGCATATCTGCTCACCAAAGTTCAGTAACATACTGTATATATCTGCTCACCAAGGTTCAGTAACATACCATATATCTGATCACCAAGGTTCAGTAACATACCGTATATCTGCACACCAAGGTTCAGTAACATACCGTATATCTGCTCACCAAGGTTCAGTAACATACCGTGTATCTGCTCACCAAGGTTCAGTAACATACCGTATATCTGCTCACCAAGGTTCAGTAACATACCGTATATCTGCTCACCAAGGTTCAGTAACATACCGCATATCTGCTCACCAAGGTTCAGTAACATACCGTATATCTGCTCACCAAGGTTCAGTAACATACCGTATATCTGCTCACCAAGGTTCAGTAACATACCGTATCTCTGCTCTGCTCACCAAGGTTCAGTAACATATCGTATATCTGCACACCAAGGTTCAGCAACATACCGTATATCTGCTCACCAAGGTTCAGTAACATACCTTATATCTGCTCACCAAGGTTCAGTAACATACCGTATATCTGCTCACCAAGGTTCAGTAACATCTCGTATATATCTGCTCACCAAGGTTCAGCAACATACCGTATATCTGCTCACCAAGGATCAGTAACATACCGTATATCTGCTCACCAAGGTTCAGTAACATACCGTATCTCTGCTCACCAAGGTTCAGTAACATATCGTATATCTGCACACCAAGGTTCAGCAACATACCGTATATCTGCTCACCAAGGTTCAGTAACATACCGTATATCTGCTCACCAAGGTTCAGTAACATACCGTATATCTGCTCACCAAGGTTCAGTAACACACCGTATATCTGCTCACCAAGGTTCAGTAACCTTACCGTATATCTGCTCACCAAGGTTCATTAACATAACGTATTTTTCTGCTCACCAAGGTTCAGTAACATACCGCATATCTGCTCACCAAAGTTCAGTAACATACTGTATATATCTGCTCACCAAGGTTCAGTAACATACCATATATCTGATCACCAAGGTTCAGTAACATACCGTATATCTGCTCACCAAGGTTCAGTAACATACTGTGTATCTGCTCACCAAGGTTCAGCAACATACCGTATATATGCTCACCAAGGTTCAGTAACATACCGTGTATCTGCTCACCAAGGTTCAGTAACATCCCGTATATATCTGCTCACCAAGGTTCAGCAACATACCGTATATCTGCTCACCAAGGTTCAGTAACATACCGTATATCTGCTCACCAAGGTTCAGTAACATACCGTATATCTGCTCACCAAGGTTCAGTAACATACCGTATATCTGCTCACCAAGGTTCAGTAACATACCGTATATATCTGCTCACCAAGGTTCAGTAACATCCCGTATATATCTGCTCACCAAGGTTCAGCAACATACCGTATATCTGCTCACCAAGGATCAGTAACATACCGTATATCTGCTCACCAAGGTTCAGTAACATACCGTATCTCTGCTCACCAAGGTTCAGTAACATATCGTATATCTGCACACCAAGGTTCAGCAACATACCGTATATCTGCTCACCAAGGTTCAGTAACATACCGTATATCTGCTCACCAAGGTTCAGTAACATACCGTATATCTGCTCACCAAGGTTCAGTAACATACTGTATATCTGCTCACCAAGGTTCAGTAACATACCGTATATCTGGTCACCAAGGTTCAGAAACATACCGTATATATCTGCTCACCAAGGTTCAGTAACATACCGTATATCTGCTCACCAAGGTTCAGCAACATACCGTATATATCTGCTCACCAAGGTTCAGTAACATACCGTATATATCTGCTCACCAAGGTTCAGTTACATACCGTATATCTGCTCACCAAGGTTCAGTAACACACCGTATATCTGCTCACCAAGGTTCAGTAACTTAACTTACCGTATATCTGCTCACCAAGGTTCAGTAACATACCGTATTTCTGCTCACCAAGGTTCAGTAACATACCGCATATCTGCTCACCAAAGTTCAGTAACATACTGTATATATCTGCTCACCAAGGTTCAGTAACATACCATATATCTGATCACCAAGGTTCAGTAACATACCGTATATCTGCTCACCAAGGTTCAGTAACATACTGTGTATCTGCTCACCAAGGTTCAGCAACATACCGTATATATGCTCACCAAGGTTCAGTAACATACCGTGTATCTGCTCACCAAGGTTCAGTAACATACCGTATATCTGCTCACCAAGGTTCAGTAACATACCGTATATATCTGCTCACCAAGGTTCAGTAACATCCCGTATATATCTGCTCACCAAGGTTCAGCAACATACCGTATATCTGCTCACCAAGGTTCAGTAACATACCGTATATCTGCTCACCAAGGTTCAGTAACATACCGTATATCTGCTCACCAAGGTTCTTCAGTTACATACCGTATATCTGCTCACCAAGGTTCAAGTAACATACGTGTATCTGCTCACCAAGGTTAAGTAACATACCGTATATCTGCTCACCAAGGTTCAGAAACATACCGTATCTATCTGCTCACCAAGGTTCAGTAAAATACCGTATATCTGCTCACCAAGATTCAGCAACATACCGTATATATCTGCTCACCAAGGTTCAGTTAACATACCGTATATCTGCTCACCAAGGTTCAGTAACATACCGTATATCTGCTCACCAAGGTTCAGTAACATACCGTATATCTGCTCACCAAGGTTCAGTAACATACCGCATATCTGCTCACCAAAGTTCAGTAACATACTGTATATATCTGCTCACCAAGGTTCAGTAACATACCATATATCTGATCACCAAGGTTCAGTAACATACCGTATATCTGCACACCAAGGTTCAGTAACATACCGTATATCTGCTCACCAAGGTTCAGTAACATACCGTGTATCTGCTCACCAAGGTTCAGTAACATACCGTATATCTGCTCACCAAGGTTCAGTAACATACCGTATATCTGCTCACCAAGGTTCAGTAACATACCGCATATCTGCTCACCAAGGTTCAGTAACATACCGTATATCTGCTCACCAAGGTTCAGTAACATACCGTATATCTGCTCACCAAGGTTCAGTAACATACCGTATCTCTGCTCACCAAGGTTCAGTAACATATCGTATATCTGCACACCAAGGTTCAGCAACATACCGTATATCTGCTCACCAAGGTTCAGTAACATACCGTATATCTGCTCACCAAGGTTCAGTAACATACCGTATATCTGCTCACCAAGGTTCAGTAACATCTCGTATATATCTGCTCACCAAGGTTCAGCAACATACCGTATATCTGCTCACCAAGGATCAGTAACATACCGTATATCTGCTCACCAAGGTTCAGTAACATACCGTATCTCTGCTCACCAAGGTTCAGTAACATATCGTATATCTGCACACCAAGGTTCAGCAACATACCGTATATCTGCTCACCAAGGTTCAGTAACATACCGTATATCTGCTCACCAAGGTTCAGTAACATACCGTATATCTGCTCACCAAGGTTCAGTAACACACCGTATATCTGCTCACCAAGGTTCAGTAACTTACCGTATATCTGCTCACCAAGGTTCATTAACATAACGTATTTCTGCTCACCAAGGTTCAGTAACATACCGCATATCTGCTCACCAAAGTTCAGTAACATACTGTATATATCTGCTCACCAAGGTTCAGTAACATACCATATATCTGATCACCAAGGTTCAGTAACATACCGTATATCTGCTCACCAAGGTTCAGTAACATACTGTGTATCTGCTCACCAAGGTTCAGCAACATACCGTATATATGCTCACCAAGGTTCAGTAACATACCGTGTATCTGCTCACCAAGGTTCAGTAACATCCCGTATATATCTGCTCACCAAGGTTCAGCAACATACCGTATATCTGCTCACCAAGGTTCAGTAACATACCGTATATCTGCTCACCAAGGTTCAGTAACATACCGTATATCTGCTCACCAAGGTTCAGTAACATACCGTATATCTGCTCACCAAGGTTCAGTAACATACCGTATATCTGCTCACCAAGGTTCAGTAACATACCGTATATATCTGCTCACCAAGGTTCAGTAACATACCGTATATCTGCTCACCAAGGTTCAGTTACATACCGTATATATCTGCTCACCAAGGTTCAGTAACATACCGTATATCTGCTCACCAAGGTTCAGTTACATACCGTATATCTGCTCACCAAGGTTCAGTAACATTACGTGTATCTGCTCACCAAGGTTAAGTAACATACCGTATATCTGCTCACCAAGGTTCAGCAACATACCGTATATATCTGCTCACCAAGGTTCAGTAACATACCGTATATCTGCTCACCAAGGTTCAGTAACATACCGTATATCTGCTCACCAAGGTTCAGTTACATACCGTATATCTGCTCACCAAGGTTCAGTAACATTACGTGTATCTGCTCACCAAGGTTAAGTAACATACCGTATATCTGCTCACCAAGGTTCAGAAACATACCGTATCTATCTGCTCACCAAGGTTCAGTAAAATACCGTATATCTGCTCACCAAGATTCAGCAACATACCGTATATATCTGCTCACCAAAGTTCAGTTACATACCGTATATCTGCTCACCAAGGTTCAGTAACATACCGTATATCTGCTCACCAAGGTTCAGTAACATACCGTATATATCTGCTCACCAAGGTTCAGTAACATACCGTATATCTGCTCACCAAGGTTCAGTAACACACCGTATATCTGCTCACCAAGGTTCAGTAACTTACCGTACATCTGCTCACCAAGGTTCAGTAACATACCGTATATCTGCTCACCAAGGTTCAGTAACATACCGCATATCTGCTCACCAAAGTTCAGAAACATACTGTATATCTGCTCACCAAGGTTCAGTAACACACCGTATATCTGCTCACCAAGGTTCAGTAACTTACCGTACATCTGCTCACCAAGGTTCAGTAACACACCGTATATCTGCTCACCAAGGTTCAGTAACATACCGCATATCTGCTCACCAAAGTTCAGAAACATACCGTATATCTGCTCACCAAGGTTCAGTAACATACCGCATATCTGCTCACCAAAGTTCAGAAACATACTGTGTATCTGCTCACCAAGGTTCAGTAACATACCATATATCTGATCACCAAGGTTCAGTAACATACCGTATATCTGCTCACCAAGGTTCAGTAACATACTGTGTGTCTGCTCACCAAGGTTCAGCAACATACCGTATATATGCTCACCAAGGTTCAGTAACATACTGTGTATCTGCTCACCAAGGTTCAGCAACATACCGTATATATGCTCACCAAGGTTCAGTAACATACCGTGTATCTGCTCACCAAGGTTCAGTAACATACCGTATATATCTGCTCACCAAGGTTCAGTAACATACCGTATATCTGCTCACCAAGGTTCAGTAACATACCGTATATCTGCTCACCAAGGTTCAGTTACATACCGTATATCTGCTCACCAAGGTTCAGTAACATTACGTGTATCTGCTCACCAAGGTTAAGTAACATACCGTATATCTGCTCACCAAGGTTCAGAAACATACCGTATATATCTGCTCACCAAGGTTCAGTAACATACCGTATATCTGCTCACCAAGATTCAGCAACATACCGTATATATCTGCTCACCAAGGTTCAGTTACATACCGTATATCTGCTCACCAAGGTTCAGTAACATACCGTATATCTGCTCACCAAGGTTCAGTAACATACCATATATCTGCTCACCAAGGTTCAGTAACATACCGTATATCTGCACACCAAGGTTCAGCAACATACCGTATATCTGCTCACCAAGGTTCAGTAACATACCGTATATCTGCTCACCAAGGTTCAGTAACATACCGTATATCTGCTCACCAAGGTTCAGTAACATCTCGTATATATCTGCTCACCAAGGTTCAGCAAACATACCGTATATCTGCTCACCAAGGATCAGTAACATACCGTATATCTGCTCACCAAGGTTCAGTAACATACCGTATCTCTGCTCACCAAGGTTCAGTAACATATCGTATATCTGCACACCAAGGTTCAGCAACATACCGTATATCTGCTCACCAAGGTTCAGTAACATACCGTATATCTGCTCCACCAAGGTTCAGTAACATACCGTATATCTGCTCACCAAGGTTCAGTAACACACCGTATATCTGCTCACCAAGGTTCAGTAACTTACCGTATATCTGCTCTCCAAGGTTCAGTAACATAACGTATTTCTGCTCACCAAGGTTCAGTAACATACCGCATATCTGCTCACCCAAAGTTCAGTAACATACTGTATATATCTGCTCACCAAGGCTTCAGTAACATGCCATATATCTGATCACCAAGGTTCAGTAACATACCGTATATCTGCTCACCAAGGTTCAGTAACATATGTGTATCTGCTCACCAAGGTTCAGCAACATACCGTATATATGCTCACCAAGGTTCAGTAACATACCGTGTATCTGCTCACCAAGGTTCAGTAACATCCCGTATATATCTGCTCACCAAGGTTCAGCAACATACCGTATATCTGCTCACCAAGGTTCAGTAACATACCGTTATATATCTGCTCACCAAGGTTCCAGTAAACATACCGTATATCTGCTCACCAAGGTTCAGTAACATACCGTATATCTGCTCACCAAGGTTCAGTAACATACCGTATATCTGCTCACCAAGGTTCAGTAACATACCGTTTATATCTGCTCACCAAGGTTCAGTAACATACCGTATATCTGCTCACCAAGGTTCAGTTACATACCGTATATATCTGCTCACCAAGGTTCAGTAACATACCGTATATCTGCCTCACAAGGTTCAGTTACATACCGTATATCTGCTCACCAAGGTTCAGTAACATTACGTGTATCTGCTCACCAAGTTAAGTAACGTATATCTGTCTCACCATGGTTCAGCAAACATACCGTATATCTGCTCACCAAGGTTCAGTAACATACCGTATATCTGCTCACCAAGGTTCAGTAACATACCGTATTATCTGCTCACCAAGGTTCAGTTACATACCGTATATCTGCTCACCAAGGTTCAGTAACATTACGTGTATCTGCCTCACCAAGGTTAAGTAACATACCGTATATCTGCTCACCAAGGTTCAGAAACATACCGTATCTATCTGCTCACCAAGGTTCAGTAAAATACCGTATATCTGCTCACCAAGATTCAGCAACATACCGTATATATCTGCTCACCAAGGTTCAGTTACATACCGTATATCTGCTCACACAAGGTTCAGTAACATACCGTATATCTGCCTCCACCAAGGTTCAGTAACATACCGTATATATCTGCCTCACCAAGGTTCAGTAACATACCGTATATCTGATCACCAAGGTTCAGTAACATACCGCATATCTGCTCACCAAAGTTCAGAAACATACTGTATATCTGCTCACCAAGGTTCAGTAACACACCGTATATCTGCTCACCAAGGTTCAGTAACTTACCGTACATCTGCTCACCAAGGTTCAGTAACACACCGTATATCTGCTCACCAAGGTTCAGTAAACATACCGCATATCTGCTCACCAAAGTTCAGAAAACATACCGTATATCTGCTCACCAAGGTTCAGTAACATACCGCATATCTGCTCACCAAAGTTCCAGAAACATTACTGTGTATCTGCTCACCAAGGTTCAAGTAACATACCATATATCTGATCACCAAGGTTCAGTAACATACCGTATATCTGCTCACCAAGGTTCAGTAACATACTGTGTGTCTGCTCACCAAGGTTCAGCAACATACCGTATATATGCTCACCAAGGTTCAGTAACATACTGTGTATCTGCCTCACCAAGGTTCAGCAACATACCGTATATATGCTCACCAAAGGTTCAGTAACCATACCGTGTATCTGCTCACCAAGGTTAACATCCCGTATATATCTGCTCACCAAGGTTCAGTAACATACCGTATATCTGCTCACCAAGGTTCAGTTAACATACCGTATATCTGCTCACCAAGGTTCAGTTACATACCGTATATCTGCTCACCAAGGTTCAGTAACATTACGTGTATCTGCTCACCAAGGTTAAGTAACATACCGTATATCTGCTCACCAAGGTTCAGAAACATAACGTATATATCTGCTCACCAAGGTTCTGTAACATACCGTATATCTGCTCACCAAGATTCAGCAACATACCGTATATATCTGCTCACCAAGGTTCAGTTACATACCGTAATATCTGCTCACCAAGGTTCAGTAACATACCGTATATCTGCTCACCAAGGTTCAGTAACATACCATATATCTGCTCACCAAGGTTCAGTAACATACCGTATATCTGCACACCAAGGTTCAGCAAACATTACCGTATATCTGCCTCACCAAGGTTCAGTAACATACCGTATATCTGCTCACCAAGGGTTCAGTAACATACCGTATATCTGCTCACCAAGGTTCAGTAACATCTCGTTTATATCTGCTCACCAAGGTTCAGCTACATACCGTATATCTGCTCACCAAGGATCAGTAACATACCGTATATCTGCTCACCAAGGTTCAGTAACATACCGTATCTCTGCTCACCAAGGTTCAGTAACATATCGTATATCTGCACACCAAGGTTCAGCAACATACCGTATATCTGCTCACCAAGGTTCAGTAACATACCGTATATCTGCTCACCAAGGTTCAGTAACATACCGTATATCTGCTCACCAAGGTTCAGTAACACACCGTATATCTGCCTCACCAAGGTTCAGTAACTTACGCGTATATCTGCTCTCCAAGGTTCAGTAACATAACGTATTTCTGCTCACCAAGGTTCAGTAACATACCGCATATCTGCCTCACCAAAGTTCAGTAACATACTGTATATATCTGCTCACCAAGGTTCAGTAACATACCATATATCTGATCACCGTTCAGTAACATACCGTATATCTGCTCACCAAGGTTCAGTAACATACTGTGTATCTGCTCACCAAGGTTCAGCAACATACCGTATATATGCTCACCAAGGTTCAGTAACATACCGTGTATCTGCTCACCAAGGTTCAGTAACATCCCGTATAATCTGCTCACCAAGGTTCAGCAACATACCGTATATCTGCTCACCAAGGTTCAGTAACATACCCGTATATATCTGCTCACCAAGGTTCAGTAAACATACCGTATATCTGCTCACCAAGGTTCAGTAACATACCGTATATCTGCTCACCAAGGTTCAGTAACATACCGTATATCTGGCTCACCAAGGTTCAGTAACATACCGTATATATCTGCTCACCAAGGTTCAGTAACATACCGTATATCTGCTCACCAAGGTTCAGTTACATACCGTATATATCTGCCCACCAAAGGTTCCAGTAACATACCGTATATCTGCTCACCAAGGTTCAGTACATACCGTATATCTGCTCCAAGGTTCAGTAACATTACGTGTATATCTGCTCACCAAGGTTCAGTAAACATACCGTATATCTGCTCACCAAGGTTCAGCAACATACCGTATATCTGCTCACCAAGGTTCAGTAACATACCGTATATCTGCTCACCAAGGTTCAGTAACATACCGTATATCTGCCTCACCAAGGTTCAGTTACATACCGTATATCTGCTCACCAAGGTTCAGTAACATACGTGTATCTGCTCACCAAGGTTAAGTAACATACCGTATATCTGCTCACCAAGGTTCAGAAAACATACCGTATCTATCTGCTCACCAAGGTTCAGTAAAATACCGTATATCTGCTCACCAAGATTCAGCAACATACCGTATATATCTGCTCACACAAGGTTCAGTTACATACCGTATATCTGCTCACCAAGGTTCAGTAACATACGTATATCTGCTCACCAAGGTTCAGTAACATACCGTATATATCTGCTCACCAAGGTTCAGTAACATACCGTATATCTGTCACCAAGGTTCAGTAACACACCGTATATCTGCTCACCAAGGTTCAGTAATTACCGTACATCTGCTCACCAAGGTTCAGTAACTTACCGTATATCTGCTCCACCAAGGTTCAGTAACATACCGCATATCTGCTCACCAAAGTTCAGAAACATACTGTATATAATTGCTCACCAAGGTTCAGTAAAATACTGTGTATCTGCCTCACCAAGGTTCAGCAACATACCGTATATATGCTCACCCAAGGTTCAGTAACATACCGTGTATCTGCTCACCAAGGTTCAGTAACATCCCGTATATATCTGCTCACCAAGGTTCAGTAACATACCGTATATCTGCTCACCAAGGTTCAGTAACTATACCAGTATATCTGCTCACCAAGGTTCAGTAAGCATCCCGGTATATATCTGCTCACCAAGGTTCAGTAACATACCGTATATTCTGCTCACCAAGGATTCAGTAACACACCGTATATCTGCTCACCAAGGTTCAGTTACATACCGTCTGCCTCACCAAGGTTCAGTAACATTACGTGTAATCTGCTCACCAAGGTTAAGTACCATACCGTATATATGCTCACCAAGGTTCAGTAACATACTGTGTATCTGCTCACCAAGGTTCAGCAAACATACCGTATATATGCTCACCAAGGTTCAGTAACATACCGTGTATATGCCTCACCAAGGTTCAGTAACATCCCGTATATATCTGCTCACCAAGGTTCAGTAACATACCGTATATCTGCTCACCAAGGTTCAGTAACCATACCGTATATCTGCTCACCAAGGTTCAGTAACATCCCGTATATATCTGCTCACCAAGGTTCCAGTAACATACCGTATATCTGCTCACCAAGGTTCAGTAACACACCGTATATCTGCTCACCAAGGTTCAGTTACATACCGTATATCTGCCTCACCAAGGTTCAGTAACATTACGTGTATCTGCTCACCAAGGTTAAGTAACATACCGTATATCTGCTCACCAAGGTTCAGAAACATACCGTATATATCTGCTCACCAAGGTTCAGTAACATACCGTATATCTGCTCACCAAGGTTCAGCAACATACCGTATATATCTGCTCACCAAGGTTCAGTTACATACCGTATATCTGCTCACCAAGGTTCAGTAACATACCGTATATCTGCTCACCAAGGTTCAGTAACATACCATATATCTGCTCACCAAGGTTCAGTAACATACCGTATATCTGCTCACCAAGGTTCAGTAACATACCGTGTATCTGCTCACCAAGGTTCAGAAACATACTGTATATATCTGCTCCCCATGGTTCAGTAACATACCATACATCTGATCACCAAGGTTCAGTAACATACCGTATATCTGCTCACCAAGGTTCAGTAACATACTGTGTGTCTGCTCACCAAGGTTCAGCAACATGCCGTATATATGCTCACAAAGGTTCAGTAACATACCGTGTATCTGCTCACCAAGGTTCAGTAACATACCGTATATCTGCTCACCAAGGTTCAGTGTATATCTGCTCACCCAAGGCTTCAGTAACATACCGTATATCTGCTCACCAAGGTTCTGTAAACATACCGTATATCTGCTCACCAAGGTTCAGTAACATACCGTATATCTGCACACCAAGGTTCAGAAACATACCGTATATCTGCTCACCAAGGTTCAGTAACATTACGTATATCTGCTCACCCAAGGTTCAGTAACATACCGTATATCTGCTCACCCAAGGTTCAGTAACATACCGTATATCTGCTCACCAAGGTTCAGTAACATACAGTGTATCTGCTCACCAAGGTTCAGTAACATGCGGTATATCTGCTCACCAAGGTTCAGTAAGATACCGGTATATATCTGCACACAAGGTTCAGTAACATACCGTATATCTGCTCACCAAGGTTCAGTAACACTACCGTATATATGCTCACCAAGGTTCAGTAACATACCGTATATCTGCTCACCAAGGTTCAGTAACACACCGTATATATGCTCACCAAGGTTCAGTAACATACCGTATATCTGCTCACCAAGGTTCAGTAACATACCGTATATATCTGCTCACCAAGGTTCAGTAACATACCGTATATCTGCTCACCAAGGTTCAGTAACATACCGTATATCTGCTCACCAAGGTTCAGTAACATACCGTATATCTGCTCACCAAGGTTCAGTAACATACCGTATATCTGCTCACCAAGGTTCAGTAACATACCGTATATCTGCTCACCAAGGTTCAGTAACATACTGTGTATCTGCTCACCAAGGTTCAGCAACATACCGTATATATCTGCTCACCAAGGTTCAGTAACATACCGTATATATCTGCTCACCAAGGTTCAGTAACATTCCCGTATATATCTCTCACCAAGGTTCAGTAACATACCGTATATCTGCTCACCAAGGTTCAGTAACATACCGTATATCTGCTCACCAAGGTTCAGTAACATACCGTATATCTGCTCACCAAGGTTCAGTAACATACCGTATATCTGCTCACCAAGGTTCAGTAACATACCGTATATATCTGCTCACCAAGGTTCAGTAACATACCGTATATCTGCTCACCAAGGTTCAGGCTAAATATCGGGTTCAGCAACATACCGTATATATCTGCTCACCAAGGTTCAGTTAACATACCGTATATCTGCTCACCAAGGTTCAGTAACATACCGTATATCTGCTCACCAAGGTTAAGTAACATACCGTATATCTGCTCACCAAGGTTCAGAACATACCGTATATCTGCTCACCAAGGTTCAGTAACATACCGTATATCTGCTCACCAAGGTTCAGTAACATACCGTATATCTGCTCACCAAGGTTCAGTTAACATACCGTATATCTGCTCACCAAGGTTCAGTAACATACCGTATATCTGCTCACCAAGGTTCAGTAACATACCGTATATCTGCTCACCAAGGTTCAGTAACATACCGTATATCTGCTCACCAAGGTTCAGTAACATACCGTATATCTGCTCACCAAGGTTCAGTAACATACCGTATATCTGCTCACCAAGGTTCAGTAAGATACCGTATATATCTGCTCACCAAGGTTTCAGTAACATACCGTATATCTGCTCACCAAGGTTCAGTAACATACCGTATATCTGCTCACCAAGGTTCAGTAACTTACCGTATATCTGCTCACCAAGGTTCAGTAACATACCGTATATCTGCTCACCAAGGTTCAGTAACATACCGTATATCTGCTCACCAAGGTTCAGTAACATACCGTATATATCTGCTCACCAAGGTTCAGTAACATACCGTATATCTGCTCACCAAGGTTCAGTAACATACCGTATATCTGCTCACCAAGGTTCAGTAACATACCGTATTATCTGCTCACCAAGGTTCAGAACATACCGTATATATCTGCTCACACCAAGGTTCAGTAACATACCGTATATCTGCTCACCAAGGTTCAGTAACATACCGTATATCTGCTCACCAAGGTTCAGTAACATACCGTATATCTGCTCACCAAGGTTCAGTAACATACCGTATATCTGCTCACCAAGGTTCAGTAACATACCGTATATCTGCTCACCAAGGTTCAGTAACATACCGTATATATCTGCTCACCAAGGTTCAGTAACATCCCGTATATATCTGCTCACCAAGGTTCAGTAACATACCGTATATCTGCTCACCAAGGTTCAGTAACATACCGTATATCTGCTCACCAAGGTTCAGTAACATACCGTATATCTGCTCACCAAGGTTCAGTAACATACCGTATATCTGCACACCAAGGTTCAGCAACATACCGTATATCTGCTCACCAAGGTTCAGTAACATACCGTATATCTGCTCACCAAGGTTCAGTAACATACCGTATATCTGCTCACCAAGGTTCAGTAACATACCGTATATCTGCTCACCAAGGTTCAGTAACATACCGTATATCTGCTCACCAAGGTTCAGTAACATACCGTATATATCTGCTCACCAAGGTTCAGTAACATACCGTATATCTGCTCACCAAGGTTCAGTAACATACCGTATATCTGCTCACCAAGGTTCAGTAACATACCGTATATCTGCTCACCAAGGTTCAGTAACATACCGTATATCTGCTCACCAAGGTTCAGTAACATACCGTATATATCTGCTCACCAAGGTTCAGTAAACATTACCGTATATCTGCTCACCAAGGTTCAGTAACATACCGTATATCTGCTCACCAAGGTTCAGTAAACATACCGTATATCTGCTCACCAAGGTTCAGTAACATACCGTATATCTGCTCACCAAGGTTCAGTAACATACCGTATATATCTGCTCACCAAGGTTCAGTAACATACCGTATATCTGCTCACCAAGGTTCAGTAACATACCGTATATCTGCTCACCAAGGTTCAGTAAACATACCGATATATCTGCTCACCAAGGTTCAGTAACATACCGTATATCTGCTCACCAAGGTTCAGCAAACATACCGTATATATCTGCTCACCAAGGTTCAGTAACATACCGTATATCTGCTCACCAAGGGTTCAGTAACATACCGTATATCTGCTCACCAAGGTTCAGTAACATACCGTATATCTGCTCACCAAGGTTCAGTAACATACCGTATATCTGCTCACCAAGGTTCAGTAAACATACCGTATATATCTGCTCACCAAGGTTCAGCAACACATACCGTATATCTGCTCACCAAGGTTCAGTAACATACCGTATATCTGCTCACCAAGGTTCAGTAACATACCGTATATCTGCTCACCAAGGTTCAGTAACATACCGTATATCTGCTCACCAAGGTTCAGTAACATACCGTATATATCTGCTCACCAAGGTTCAGTAACATACCGTATATCTGCTCACCAAGGTTCAGCAACATACCGTATATATCTGCTCACCAAGGTTCAGTAACATACCGTATATCTGCTCACCAAGGTTCAGTAACATACCGTATATATCTGCTCACCAAGGTTCAGTAACATACCGTATATCTGCTCACCAAGGTTCAGTAACATACCGTGTATCTGCTCACCAAGGTTCAAGTAACATACCGTATATCTGCTCACCAAGGTTCAGTAAACATACCGTATATCTGCTCACCAAGGTTCAGTAAACATACCGTATATATGCTGCTCACCAAGGTTCAGTAACATACCGTATATCTGCTCACCAAGGTTCAGTCAACATACCGTATATATCTGCTCACCAAGGTTCATAACATACCGTATATATCTGCTCACCAAGGTTCAGTAACATACCGTATATCTGCTCACCAAGGTTCAGTAACATACCGTATATCTGCTCACCAAGGTTCAGTAACATACCGTAATCTGCTCACCAAGGTTCAGTGAACATACCGTATATCTGCTCACCAAGGTTCAGTAACATACCGTATATCTGCTCACCAAGGTTCAGCAACATACCGTATATCTGCTCACCAAGGTTCAGTAACATACCGTATATCTGCTCACCAAGGTTCAGTAACATACCGTATATATCTGCTCACCAAGGTTCAGTAACATACCGTATATCTGCTCACCAAGGTTCAGTAACATTACCGTATATATCTGCTCACCAAGGTTCAGTAACATACCGTATATCTGCTCACCAAGGTTCAGTAACACACCGTATATCTGCTCACCAAGGTTCAGTAACTTACAGTATATCTGCTCACCAAGGTTCAGTAACATACCGTATATCTGCTCACCAAGGTTCAGTTAACATACCGTATATCTGCTCACCAAGGTTCAGTAACATACCGTATATATCTGCTCACCAAGGTTCAGTAACATACCGTTATATCTGCTCACCAAGGTTCAGTAAACATACCGTATATCTGCTCACCAAGGTTCAGTAACATACCGTATATCTGCTCACCAAGGTTCAGTAACATACCGTATATCTGCTCACCAAGGTTCAGTAACATACCGTATATATCTGCTCACCAAGGTTCAGTAACATACCGTATATCTGCTCACCAAGGTTCAGAAACATACCGTATATATCTGCTCACCAAGGTTCAGTAACATACCGTATATCTGCTCACCAAGGTTCAGCAACATACCGTATATATCTGCTCACCAAGGTTCAGTAACATACCGTATATCTGCTCACCAAGGTTCAGCAACATACCGTATATATCTGCTCACCAAGGGTAGTTCAGTAACATACCGTATATCTGCTCACCAAGGTTCAGTAACATACCGTATATCTGCTCACCAAGGTTCAGTAACATACCGTATATCTGCTCACCAAGGTTCAGTAAACATACCGTATATCTGCTCACCAAGGTTCAGTAACATACCGTATATCTGCTCACCAAGGTTCAGCAACATACCGTATATATCTGCTCACCAAGGTTCAGTAACATACCGTATATCTGCTCACCAAGGTTCAGTAACATACCGTATATCTGCTCACCAAGGTTCAGTAACATACCGTATATCTGCTCACCAAGGTTCAGTAACATACCGATATCTGCTCACCAAGGTTCAGTAACATACCGTATATATCTGCTCACCAAGGTTCAGTAACATACCGTATATATCTGCTCACCAAGGTTCAGTAACATACCGTATATCTGCTCACCAAGGTTCAGTAACATACCGTGTATCTGCTCACCAAGGTTCAGTAACATACCGTATATCTGCTCACCAAGGTTCAGTAACATACCATGTATCTGCTCACCAAGGTTCAGTAACATACCGTATATCTGCTCACCAAGGTTCAGTAACATACCGTATATATCTGCTCACCAAGGTTCAGTAACATACCGTATATTCTGCTCACCAAGGTTCAGTAACATACCGTATATCTGCTCACCAAGGTTCAGTAACATACCGTATATCTGCTCACCAAGGTTCAGTAACATACCGTATATCTGCTCACCAAGGTTCAGTAACATACCGTATATCTGCTCACCAAGGTTCAGTAACATACGTGTATATATCTGCTCACCAAGGTTCAAGTAACATACCGTATATCTGCTCACCAAGGTTCAGAAACATACCGTATATATCTGCTCACCAAGGTTCAGTAACGTATATCTGCTCACCAAGATTCAGCAAACATACCGTATATATCTGCTCACCAAGGTTCAGTTAAATACCGTATATCTGCTCACCAAGGTTCAGTAACATACCGTATATCTGCTCACAAAGGTTCAGTAACATACCGTATATCTGCTCACCAAGGTTCAGTAACATACCGTATATCTGCTCACCAAGGTTCAGTAACATACCGTGTATCTGCTCACCAAGGTTCAGTAACATACCGTATATCTGCTCACCAAGGTTCAGTAAGATACCGTATATATCTGCACACCAAGGTTCAGTAACATACCGTATATCTGCTCACCAAGGTTCAGTAACACACCGTATATCTGCTCACCAAGGTTCAGTAACTTACCGTATATCTGCTCACCAAGGTTCAGTAACATACCGTATATCTGCTCACCAACGTTCAGTAACATACCGCATATCTGCTCACCAAAGTTCAGAAACATACTGTATATATCTGCTCACCAAGGTTCAGTAACATACCATATATCTGATCACCAAGGTTCAGTAACATACCGTATATCTGCTCACCAAGGTTCAGTAACATACTGTGTGTCTGCTCACCAAGGTTCAGCAACATGCCGTATATATCTGCTCACCAAGGTTCAGTAACATACCGTATATCTGCTCACCAAGGTTCAGTAACATACCGTATATCTGCTCACCAAGGTTCAGTAACATACCGTATATCTGCTCACCAAGGTTCAGTAACATACCGTATATCTGCTCACCAAGGTTCAGTAACATACCGTATATCTGCTCACCAAGGTTCAGCAACATACCGTATATATCTGCTCACCAAGGTTCAGTAACATACCGTATATCTGCTCACCAAGGTTCAGCAATATACAGTATATATCTGCTCACCAAGGTTCAGTTACATACCGTATATCTGCTCACCAAGGTTCAGTAACATACCGTGTATCTGCTCACCAAGGTTAAGTAACATACCGTATATCTGCTCACCAAGGTTCAGTAACATACCGTATATCTGCTCACCAAGGTTCAGTAACATACCGTATATCTGCTCACCAGAGGTTCAGTAGCATGACCGTATATATCTGCCACCAGAGTTCAGTAACATACCGTATATCTGCTCACCAAGGTTCAGTAACATAGCGTTATATCTGCAGCACAAGGTTCAGTAACATACCGTATATCTGCTCACCAAGGTTCAGTAATCATACCGTATATCTGCTCACCAAGGTTTCAGTAACATACCGTATATGCTGCTCACCAAGTTCAGTAACATACGTATATATCTGCTCACCAAGGTTCAGTAACATACCTATATCTGCTCACCAAGGTTCAGAAACAGACCGTATATCTGCTCACCAAGGTTCAGTAACATACCGTATATCTGCTCACCAAAGGTTCAGTAACATACCGTATATCTGCTCACCAAGGTTCAAGTAACATACCGTCTATATCTGCTCACCAAGGTTCAGAAACATACCGTATATCTGCTCACCAAGGTTCAGTAACATACCGATATATCTGCTCACCAAGGTTCAGTAACATACCGTATATCTGCTCACCAAGGTTCAGTAGTAACATACCATGTATATCTGCTCACCAAGGTTCAGTAACATACCGTATATCTGCTCACCAAGGTTCAGTAACATACCATGTATCTGCTCACCAAGGTTCAGTAACATACCGTATATACTGCTCACCAAGGTTCAGTAACATACCGTATATATCTGCTCACCAAGGTTCAGTAACATACCCGTATATCTGCTCACCAAGGTTCAGTAACATACCGTATATCTGCTCACCAAGGTTCAGTAACATACCGTATATCTGCTCACCAAGGTTCAGTAACATACCGTATATCTGCTCACCAAGGTTCAGTAACATACCGTATATCTGCTCACCAAGGTTCAGTAACATACCGTATATCTGCTCACCAAGGTTCAGTAACATACCGTATATCTGCTCACCAAGGTTCAGTAACATACCGTATATCTGCTCACCAAGGTTCAGTAACATACCGTATATCTGCTCACCAAGGTTCAGTAACATACCGTATATCTGCTCACCAAGGTTCAGTAACATACCGTATATCTGCTCACCAAGGTTCAGTAACATACCGTATATCTGCTCACCAAGGTTCAGTAACATACCGTATATATCTGCTCACCAAGGTTCAGTAACATACCGTATATCTGCTCACCAAGGTTCAGTAACATACCGTATATATCTGCTCACCAAGGTTCAGTAACATACCGTATATCTGCTCACCAAGGTTCAGTAACATTACCGTATATCTGCTCACCAAGGTTCAAGTAACATACCGTATATCTGCTCACCAAGGTTCAGTAACATACCGTATATATCTGCTCACCAAGGTTCAGTAACATACCGTATATCTGCTCACCAAGGTTCAGTAACATACCGTATATCTGCTCACCAAGGTTCAGTAACATACCGTATATCTGCTCACCAAGGTTCAGCAACATACCGTATATATCTGCTCACCAAGGTTCAGTAACATACCGTATATCTGCTCACCAAGGTTCAGCAACATACCGTATATCTGCTCACCAAGGTTCAGTAACATACCGTATATCTGCTCACCAAGGTTCAGTAACATACCGTATATCTGCTCACCAAGGTTCAGTAACATACCGTATATCTGCTCACCAAGGTTCAGTAACATACCGTATATCTGCTCACCAAGGTTCAGTAACATACCGTATATCTGCTCACCAAGGTTCAGTAACATACCGTATATCTGCTCACCAAGGTTCAGTAACATACCGTATATCTGCTCACCAAGGTTCAGCAACATACCGTATATCTGCTCACCAAGGTTCAGTAACATACCGTATATCTGCTCACCAAGGTTCAGTAACATACCGTAGTATCTGCTCACCAAGGTTCAGTAACATACCGTATATCTGCTCACCAAGGTTCAGAAGACATACCGTATATATCTGCTCACCAAGGTTCAGTAACATACTGTATATCTGCTCACCAAGGTTCAGTAACACACCGTATCTGCTCACCAAGGTTCAGTAACATACCGTATATCTGCTCACCAAGGTTCAGTAACATACCGTATATCTGCTCACCAAGGTTCAGTAACATACCGTATATCTGCTCACCAAGTTCAGTAACATACCGTATATATCTGCTCACCAAGGTTCAGTAACATACCGTATATCTGCTCACCAAGGTTCAGCAACATACCGTATATCTGCTCACCAAGGTTCAGTAACATACCGTATATACTGCTCACCAAGGTTCAGTAACATACCGTATATCTGCTCACACCAAGGTTCAGTAACATTACCGTATATCTGCTCACCAAGGTTCAGTAACATACCGTATATATCTGCTCACCAAGGTTCAGTAACACACCGTATATCTGCTCACCAAGGTTCAGTAACATATACCGTATATCTGCTCACCAAGGTTCAGTAACATACCGTATATCTGCTCACCAAGGTTCAGAACATACCGTATATATCTGCTCACCAAGGTTCAGAACATACCGTATATCTGCTCACCAAGGTTCAGAAACATACCGTATATCTGCTCACCAAGGTTCAGTAACATACCGTATATCTGCTCACCAAGGTTCAGAAACATACCGTATAATCTGCTCACCAAGGTTCAGTAACATACCGTATATCTGCCTCACCAAGGTTCAGTAACATACCGTATATATCTGCTCACCAAGGTTCAGTAACATACCGTATATCTGCTCACCAAGGTTCAGTAACGATACCGTATATCTGCACACCAAGGTTCAGTAACATACCGTATATCTGCTCACCAAGGTTCAGTAACATACCGTATATCTGCCTCACAAGGTTCAGTAACATACCGTATATCTGCTCACCAAAGGTTCAGTAACATACCGTATATCTGCTCACCAAGGTTCAGTAACATACCGAATATCTGCTCACCAAAGGTTCAGAAACATACCGTATATATCTGCTCACCAAGGTTCAGTAACATACCGTATATCTGCTCACCAAGGTTCAGTAACATACCGTATATCTGCTCACCAAGGTTCAGTAACATACCGTATATCTGCTCACCAAGGTTCAGTAACATACCGTATATCTGCTCACCAAGGTTCAGAAACATACCGTATATATCTGCTCACCAAGGTTCAGTAACATACCGTATATCTGCTCACCAAGGTTCAGTAACATACGTATATATCTGCTCACCAAGGTTCAGTAAACATACCGTATATCTGCTCACCAAGGTTCAGCAACATACCGGTATATCTGCTCACCAAGGTTCAGTAACATACCGTATATCTGCTCACCAAGGTTCAGTAACATACCGTATCTGCTCACCAAGGTTCAGTAACATACCGTATATCTGCTCACCAAGGTTCAGCAACATACCGTATATATCTGCTCACCAAGGTTCAGTAACATACCGTATATCTGCTCACCAAGGTTCAGTAACATACCGTATATCTGCTCACCAAGGTTCAGTAACATACCGTATATCTGCTCACCAAGGTTCAGTAACATTACCGTATATCTGCTCACCAAGGTTCAGTAACATACCGTATATCTGCTCACCAAGGTTCAGTAACATACCGTATATCTGCTCACCAAGGTTCAAGTAACATACCGTATATCTGCTCACCAAGGTTCAGTAACATACCGTATATCTGCTCACCAAGGTTCAGTAACATACCGTATATCTGCTCACCAAGGTTCAGTAAGATACCGTATATATCTGCACACCAAGGTTCAGTAACATACCGTATATCTGCTCACCAAGGTTAGTAACATACCGTTATCTGCTCACCAAGGTTCAGTAAACATACCGTATATCTGCTCACCAAGGTTCAGTAACATACCGTATATCTGCTGCTCACCAAGGTTCAGTAACATACCGTATATTCTGCTCACCAAGGTTCAGTAACATACCGTATATCTGCTCACCAAGGTTCAGTAACACACCGTATATATCTGCTCACCAAGTGCTCACCAAGGTTCAGTAAATACGTATATCTGCACACCAAGTTCAGTAACATACCGATATTCTGCTCACAAGGTTCAGTAACATACCGTTATCTGCTCACCAAGGTTCAGTAACATACCGTTATATCTGCTCACCAAGGTTCAGTAACATACCGTATATATCTGCTCACCAAGTTCAGTTACATACCGTATATCTGCTCACCAAGGTTCAGTAACATACCGTATATCTGCTCACCAAGGTTCAGTAACATACCTATATCTGCTCACCAAGGTTCAGTACATACCGTATATCTGCTCACCAGGTTCAGTAACATACCGTATATCTGCTCACCAAGGTTCAGCAACATACCGTATATATCTGCTCACCAAGGTTCAGTAACATACCGTATATCTGCTCACCAAGGTTCAGTAACATACCGTATATCTGCTCACAAGGTTCAGTAACATACCGTATATCTGCTCACCAAGGTTCAGTAACATACCGTATATCTGCTCACCAAGGTTCAGTTAACATACCGTATATTTGCTCACCAAGGTTCAGTAAACATACCGTATATATCTGCTCACCAAGGTTCAGTAACATACCGTATATCTGCACACCAAGGTTCAGCAACATACCGTATATCTGCTCACCAAGGTTCAGTAACATACCGTATATCTGCTCACCAAGGTTCAGTAACATACCGTATATCTGCTCACCAAGGTTCAGTAACATACCGAATATATGCTCACCAAGGTTCAGAAACATACCGTATATATCTGCTCACCAAGGTTCAGTAACATACCGTATATCTGCTCACCAAGGTTCAGCAACATACCGTATATATCTGCTCACCAAGGTTCAGTAACATACCGTATATCTGCTCACCAAGGTTCAGCAACATACCGTATATATCTGCTCACCAAGGTTCAGTAACATACCGTATATCTGCTCACCAAGGTTCAGTAAACATACCGTGTATCTGCTCACCAAGGTTCAAGTAACATACCGTATATCTTCTGCTCACCAAGGTTCAGTAACATACCGCTATATCTGCTCACCAAGGTTCAGTAACATACCGTATATCTGCTCACCAAGGTTCAGTAACATACCGTATATCTGCTCACCAAGGTTCAGTAACATACCGTATATCTGCTCACCAAGGTTCAGTAACATACCGTATATCTGCTCACCAAGGTTCAGTAACATACCGTATATCTGCTCACCAAGGTTCAGTAACATACCGTATATCTGCTCACCAAGGTTCAGTAACATACCGTGTATCTGCTCACCAAGGTTCAGTAACATACCGTATATCTGCTCACCAAGGTTCAGTAACATACCGTATATATCTGCTCACCAAGGTTCAGTAACATACCGTATATCTGCTCACCAAGGTTCAGTAACATACCGTATATCTGCTCACCAAGGTTCAGTAACATACCGTATATCTGCTCACCAAGGTTCAGTAACATACCGTATATCTGCTCACCAAGGTTCAGTAACATACCGTATATCGCTCACCAAGGTTCAGTAACATACCTGTATATCTGCTCACCAAGGTTTCAGTAACATACCGTATATCTGCTCACCAAGGTTCAGTAACATACCGTATATCTGCTCACCAAGGTTCAGTAACATACCGTATATCTGCTCACCAAGGTTCAGTAACATACCGTATATCTGCTCACCAAGGTTCAGAAACATACCGTATATATCTGCTCACCAAGGTTCAGTAACATACCGTATATCTGCTCACCAAGGTTCAGCAACATACCGTATATATCTGCTCACCAAGGTTCAGTAACATACCGTATATCTGCTCACCAAGGTTCAGCAACATACCGTATATATCTGCTCACCAAGGTTCAGTTACATACCGTATATCTGCTCACCAAGGTTCAGTAACATACCGTGTATCTGCTCACCAAGGTTAAGTAACATACCGTATATCTGCTCACCAAGGTTCAGAAACATACCGTATATATCTGCTCACCAAGGTTCAGTAACATACCGTATATCTGCTCACCAAGGTTCAGCAACATACCGTATATATCTGCTCACCAAGGTTCAGTTACATACCGTATATCTGCTCACCAAGGTTCAGCAACATACCGTATATCTGCTCACCAAGGTTCAGTTACATACCGTATATCTGCTCACCAAGGTTCAGTAACATACCGTATATCTGCTCACCAAGGTTCAGTAACATACCGTATATCTGCTCACCAAGGTTCAGTAACATACCGTATATCTGCTCACCAAGGTTCAGTAACATACCGTATATCTGCTCACCAAGGTTCAGTAACATACCGTATATCTGCTCACCAAGGTTCAGTAACATACCGTATATCTGCTCACCAAGGTTCAGTAACATACCGTATATCTGCTCACCAAGGTTCAGAAACATACCGTATGTATCTGCTCACCAAGGTTCAGTAACATACCGTATATCTGCTCACCAAGGTTCAGCAACATACCGTATATATCTGCTCACCAAGGTTCAGTTAACATAATATCTGCTCACCAAGGTTCAGCAACATACCGTATATATCTGCTCACCAAGGTTCAGTTACATACCGTATATCTGCTCACCAAGGTTCAGTAACATACCGTATATCTGCTCACCAAGGTTCAGTAACATACCGTATATCTGCTCACCAAGGTTCAGTAACATACCGTATATCTGCTCACCAAGGTTCAGTAACATACCGTGTATATCTGCTCACCAAGGTTCAGTAACATACCGTATATATCTGCTCACCAAGGTTCAGTAACACACCGTGTATCTGCTCACCAAGGTTCAGTAACATACCGTATATATCTGCTCACCAAGGTTCAGTAACATACCGTATATATCTGCTCACCAAGGTTCAGTAACACACCGTGTATCTGCTCACCAAGGTTCAGTAACATACCGTATATATCTGCTCACCAAGGTTCAGTAACATACCGTATATCTGCTCACCAAGGTTCAGTAACATACCGTATATCTGCTCACCAAGGTTCAGTAACATACCGTATATCTGCTCACCAAGGTTCAGTACGATACCGTATATATCTGCACACCAAGGTTCAGTAACATACCGTATATCTGCTCACCAAGGTTCAGTAACTTACCGTATATCTGCTCACCAAGGTTCAGTAACATACTGTATATCTGCTCACCAAGGTTCAGTAACTTACCGTATATCTGCTCACCAAGGTTCAGTAACATACCGTATATCTGCTCACCAAGGTTCAGTACGATACCGTATATATCTGCACACCAAGGTTCAGTAACATACCGTATATCTGCTCACCAAGGTTCAGTAACATACCGTATATCTGCTCACCAAGGTTCAGTACCATACCGTATATCTGCTCACCAAGGTTCAGTAACATACCGTATATCTGCTCACCAAGGTTCAGTAACTTACCGTATATCTGCTCACCAAGGTTCAGTAACATACAGTGAGGGAAAAAAGTATTTGATCCCCTGCTGATTTTGTACGTTTGCCCACTGACAAAGAAATTATCAGTCTATAATTTTAATGGTAGGTTTATTTGAACAGTGAGAGACAGAATAACAACAACAAAAATCCAGAAAAACGCATGTCAAAAATTTTATAAATTTATTTGCATTTTATTGAGGGAAATAAGTATTTGACCCCCTCTCAATCAGAAAGATTGCTGGCTCCCAGGTGTCTTTTATACAGGTAACAAGCTGAGATTAGGAGCATACTCTTAAAGGGAGTGCTGCTAATCTCAGTTTGTAACCTGTATAAAAGACACCTGTCCACAGAAGCAATCAATCAATCAGATTCCAAACTCTCCACTATGGCCAAGACCAAAGAGCTCTCCAAGGATGTCAGGGACAAGATTGTAGACCTACACAAGGCTGGAATGGGCTACAAGACCATCGCCAAGCAGCTTGGTGAGAAGGTGACAACAGTTGGTGCGATTATTTGCAAATGGAAGAAACACAAAATAACTGTCAATCTCCCTCGGCCTGGGGCTCCATGCAAGATCTCACCTCGTGGAGTTGCAATGATCATGAGAACGGTGAGGAATCAGCCCAGAACTACACGGGAGGATCTTGTCAATCTTGTCAAGGCAGCTGTGACCATAGTCACCAAGAAAACAATTGGTAACACACTACGCCGTGAAGGACTGAAATCCTGCAACGCCCGCAAGGTCCCCCTGCTCAAGAAAGCACATATACATGCCCGTCTGAAGTTTGCCAATGAACATCTGAATGATTCAGAGGAGAACTGGGTGAAAGTGTTGTGGTCAGATGAGACCAAAATGGAGCACTTTGGCATCAACTCAACTCGCCGTGTTTGGAGGAGGAGGAATGCTGCCTATGACCCCAAGAACACCAACCCCACCGTCAATCATGGAGGTGGAAACATTATGCTTTGGGGTGTTTTTCTGCTAAGGGGACAGGACAACTTCACCGCATCAAAGGGACGATGGACGGGGCCATGTACCGTCAAATCTTGGGTGAGAACCTCCTTTCTTCAGCCAGGGCATTGAAAATGGGTCGTGGATGGGTATTCCAGCATGACAATGACCCAAAACACACGGCCAAGGCAACAAAGGAGTGGCTCAAGAAGAAGCACATTACGGTCCTGGAGTGGCCTAGCCAGTCTCCAGACCTTAATCCCATAGAAAATCTGTGGAGGGAGTTGAAGGTTCGAGTTGCCAAACGTCAGCCTCGTAACCTTAATGACTTGGAGAAGAACTGCAAAGAGGAGTGGGACAAAATCCCTCCTGAGATGTGTGCAAACCTGGTGGCCAACTACAAGAAACATCTGACCTCTGTGATTGCCAACAAGGGTTTTGCCACCAAGTACTAAGTCATGTTTTGCAGAGGGATCAAATACTTATTTCCCTCATTAAAATGCAAATCAATTTATAACATTTTTGACATGCGTTTTTCTGGATTTTTTTGTTGTTATTCTGTCTCTCACTGTTCAAATAAACCTACCATTAAAATTATAGACTGATCATGTCTTTGTCAGTGGGCAAACTTACAAAATCAGCAGGGGATCAAATACTTTTTTCCCTCACTGTACCTCGACTAACCGGTGCCCCCGCACATTGACTCTGTACCGGTACCCGCTGTATATAGCCTCCCTACTGTTATTTCATTTTACTGCTGATCTTGAATTATTTGCTTTTATTTTTTTACTTATCTATTTTTTAGGGGGATCAAATACTTTTTTCCCTCACTGTACCATATATCTGTTCACCAAGGTTCGGTAACATACCATATATCTGCTCACCAAGGTTCAGTAACATACCGTATATCTGCTCACCAAGGTTCAGTAACATGCCGCATATCTGCTCACCAAGGTTCAGTAACATACCGTGTATCCGCTCACCAAGGTTCAGTAACATACCGTATATCTGCTCACCAAGGTTCAGTAACATACCGTATATCTGCTCACCAAGGTTCAGTAACATACTGTGTATTTGCTCACCAAGGTTCAGTAACATACCATATATCTGCTCACCAAGGTTCAGTAACATACCGTATATATCTGCTCACCAAGGTTCAGTAACATACCGTATATCTGCTCACCAAGGTTCAGTAACATACCGTATATCTGCTCACCAAGGTTCAGTAACATACTGTGTATCTGCTCACCAAGGTTCAGTAACATACTGTGTATCTGATCACCAAGGTTCAGTAACATACTGTATATATCTGCTCACCAGGGTTCAGTAACATACCATATATCTGATCACCAAAGTTCAGTAACATACTGTGTATTTGCTCACCAAGGTTCAGTAACATACTGTGTATCTGCTCACCAAGGTTCAGTAACATACTGTATATCTGCTCACCAAGGTTCAGTAACATACTGTGTATCTGCTCACCAAGGTTCAGTAACATACTGTGTATCTGCTCACCAAGGTTCAGTAACATACCGTATATCTGCTCACCAAGGTTCAGTAACATCCCGTATATATCTGCTCACCAAGGTTCAGCAACATACCGTATATCTGCTCACCAAGGTTCAGTAACATACTGTGTATCTGCTCACCAAGGTTCAGTAACATACCGTATATCTGCTCACCAAGGTTCAGTAACATACCGTATATCTGCTCACCAAGGTTCAGTAACATACCGTATATCTGCTCACCAAGGTTCAGTAACATACCGTATATCTGCTCACCAAGGTTAAGTAACATACCGTATATCTGCTCACCAAGGTTCAGTAACATACCGTATATCTGCTCACCAAGGTTCAGCAACATACCGTATATCTGCTCACCAAGGTTCAGCAACATACCGTATATCTGCTCACCAAGGTTCAGTAACATACCGTATATCTGCTCACCAAGGTTCAGTAACATACCGTATATCTGCTCACCGAGGTTCAGTAACATACCGCATATCTGCTCACCAAAGTTCAGTAACATACTGTATATCTGCTCACCAAGGTTCAGTAACATACCGTATATCTGCACACCAAGGTTCAGTAACACACCGTATATCTGCTCACCAAGGTTCAGTAACATACCGTATATCTGCTCACCAAGGTTCAGCAACATACCGTATATATCTGCTCACCAAGGTTCAGCAACATACCGTATATCTGATCACCAAGGTTCAGTAACATACCGTATATATCTGCTCACCAAGGTTCAGTAACATACCGTATATCTGATCACCAAGGTTCAGTAACATACCGTATATCTGCTCACCAAGGTTCAGTAACATACCGTATATCTGCTCACCAAGGTTCAGTAACATACCGTATATCTGCTCACCAAGGTTCAGTAACATACCGTATATCTGCTCACCAAGGTTCAGTAACATACCGTATATCTGCTCACCAAGGTTCAGTAACATACCGTATATCTGCACACCAAGGTTAGGTTCAGTAACATACCGTGTATCTGCTCACCAAGGTTCAGTAACATACCGTATATCTGCTCACCAAGGTTCAGTAACATACCGTATATCTGCTCACCAAGGTTCAGTAACATACCGTATATCTGCTCACCAAGGTTCAGTAACATACCGTATATCTGCTCACCAAGGTTCAGTAACATACCGTATATCTGCTCACCAAGGTTCAGTAACATACCGTATATCTGCTCACCAAGGTTCAGTAACATACCGTATATATCTGCTCACCAAGGTTCAGTAACATACCGTGTATCTGCTCACCAAGGTTCAGTAACATACCGTATATCTGATCACCAAGGTTCAGTAACTTACCGTGTATATCTGCTCACCAAGGTTCAGTAACATACCGTGTATATCTGATCACCAAGGTTCAGTAACATACCGTATATCTGCTCACCAAGGTTCAGTAACATACCGTATATCTGCTCACCAAGGTTCAGTAACATACTGTATATATCTGCTCACCAAGGTTCAGTAACATACCGTATATATCTGCTCACCAAAGTTCAGTAACATACTGTATATATCTGCTCACCAAGGTTCAGTAACATACCATATATCTGCTCACCAAGGTTCAGTAACATACCGTATATCTGCTCACCAAGGTTCAGTAACATACTGTATATATCTGCTCACCAAGGTTCAGTAACATACCGTATATCTGCTCACCAAGGTTCAGTAACATACCGTGTATCTGCTCACCAAGGTTCAGTAACATACCGTATATATCTGCTCACCAAGGTTCAGTAACATACCGTATATCTGCTCACCAAGGTTCAGTAACATACCGTATATATCTGCTCACCAAGGTTCAGTAACATACCGTATATCTGCTCACCAAGGTTCAGTAACATACCGTATATCTGATCACCAAGGTTCAGTAACACACCGTATATCTGATCACCAAGGTTCAGTAACACACCGTATATCTGATCACCAAGGTTCAGTAACATACCGTATATATGCTCACCAAGGTTCAGTAACATACCGTATATCTGCTCACCAAGGTTCAGTAACTTACCGTATATCTGATCACCAAGGTTCAGTAACACACCGTATATCTGATCACCAAGGTTCAGTAACATACCGTATATATGCTCACCAAGGTTCAGTAACATACCGTATATCTGCTCACCAAGGTTCAGTAACTTACCGTATATCTGATCACCAAGGTTCAGTAACACACCGTATATCTGATCACCAAGGTTCAGTAACATACCATATATCTGCTCACCAAGGTTCAGCAACATACCGTATATCTGCTCACCAAGGTTCAGTAACATACCGTATATCTGCTCACCAAGGTTCAGTAACATACCGTATATCTGCTCACCAAGGTTCAGTGTGCCACAACTTCATTAATGTAAGTCATTAGAGGAAGAGACCTACATAACATGACTCACCCTGTCTGTCTGTCTTCCCTCCCCCCTCCATCCCCCCCCCTCCCCCCCTCCATCTCACCCTGTCTGTCTGTCTTCCCTCCCCTCTCCTCCCCCTCCACCTCACCCTGTCTGTCTCACCCTCCCCTCTCCTCCCCCTCCGTCTCACCCTGTCTGTCTTCCCTCTCACTGTCTGGGTTGGCACAGCCCAGGGGGAGAAGGGGGAAGGAGAGTTACCCTCATTATGGGACTTGATCAGTTCCTCCTCCTCCTGCATGATTTCCTTCCCTCGTTTGCTATCATGTGAACTGTTGTTGTTAGCTCACACAGGAAGGTAATTGTGATGGAGTGACAGACCGTGAAGCCGTCAAGTGTTTAGACATCACGCAACACAACTTTCCTCTCCCCCCCCTTATTGGAGTGGAAAATTGTCAGACAAAGTGGCAGTTGGAAGTTTTATTTTCCGTCTTTGCCTGGAAACTGGGTGGAATGTACATTTTAGTCATTTAGCAGACTCTCTTATCCAGAGCGACTTACAGCAGTGAGTGCATACTGGTCCCCCCGTGGGAATCAAACCCACAACACTGCTGTTGCAAGCGCCATGCTCTACCAACTGAGTCACAAAGGGACCACAGGTCAGTCATGTGTTTAGTTAATGTCTGACTGACTGCCAACTCCTGCCACCTATTGGCCTGATGGATAGAATATATTGTTTTCAAAACATTATGTAGGCCTGTCAGAGTCAGGGAGCATTTTGAAAAATGTATGAATTAATGGATAGATGAATGAATTAATTAATTAATGGATGCCCTTGAATAACTGAGTTGAGTTGCTTCATCATGTTCTAGGCTGCTGTTCAGATGTCTTGTTTTCAGCTAGGTAGAAACTAGGCTGGGTCTCTTATCGAAACCCCTTCCCCCATGGAGGTAGAAACTAGGTTGGGTCTCTTATCGAAACCCCTTCCCCCATGGAGGTAGAAACTAGGCTAGGTCTCTTATCGAAACCCCTTCCCCCATGGAGGTAGAAACTAGGCTAGGTCTCTTACCGTAACCCCTTCCCCCATGGAGGTAGAAACTAGGCTAGGTCTCTTACCGAAACCCCTTCCCCCATGGAGGTAGAAACTAGGCTAGGTCTCTTATCGAAACCCCTTCCCCCATGGAGGTAGAAACTAGGCTGGGTCTCTTACCGAAACCCCTTCCCCCATGGAGGTAGAAACTAGGCTGGGTCTCTTATCGAAACCCCTTCCCCCATGGAGGTAGAAACTAGGCTGGGTCTCTTACCGAAACCCCTTCCCCCATGGAGGTAGAAACTAGGCTAGGTCTCTTATCGAAACCCCTTCCCCCATGGAGGTAGAAACTAGGCTGGGTCTCTTATCAAAACCCCTTCCCCCATGGAGGTAGAAACTAGGCTAGGTCTCTTATCGAAAACCCTTCCCCCATGGAGGTAGAAACTAGGCTAGGTCTCTTACCGAAACCCCTTCCCCCATGGAGGTAGAAACTAGGCTAGGTCTCTTATCGAAACCCCTTCCCCCATGGAGGTAGAAACTAGGCTAGGTCTCTTATCGAAACCCCTTCCCCCATGGAGGTAGAAACTAGGCTAGGTCTCTTATCGAAACCCCTTCCCCCATGGAGGTAGAAACTAGGCTAGATCTCTTACCGAAACCCCTTCCCCCATGGAGGTAGAAACTAGGCTGGGTCTCTTATCGAAACCCCTTCCCCCATGGAGGTAGAAACTAGGTTGGGTCTCTTATCGAAACCCCTTCCCCCATGGAGGTAGAAACTAGGCTGGGTCTCTTATCAAAACCCCTTCCCCCATGGAGGTAGAAACTAGGCTAGGTCTCTTATCGAAAACCCTTCCCCCATGGAGGTAGAAACTAGGCTAGGTCTCTTACCGAAACCCCTTCCCCCATGGAGGTAGAAACTAGGCTGGGTCTCTTATCGAAACCCCTTCCCCCATGGAGGTAGAAACTAGGTTGGGTCTCTTATCGAAACCCCTTCCCCCATGGAGGTAGAAACTAGGCTAGGTCTCTTATCGAAACCCCTTCCCCCATGGAGGTAGAAACTAGGCTAGGTCTCTTACCGTAACCCCTTCCCCCATGGAGGTAGAAACTAGGCTAGGTCTCTTACCGAAACCCCTTCCCCCATGGAGGTAGAAACTAGGCTAGGTCTCTTATCGAAACCCCTTCCCCCATGGAGGTAGAAACTAGGCTGGGTCTCTTACCGAAACCCCTTCCCCCATGGAGGTAGAAACTAGGCTGGGTCTCTTATCGAAACCCCTTCCCCCATGGAGGTAGAAACTAGGCTGGGTCTCTTACCGAAACCCCTTCCCCCATGGAGGTAGAAACTAGGCTAGGTCTCTTATCGAAACCCCTTCCCCCATGGAGGTAGAAACTAGGCTAGGTCTCTTATCGAAACCCCTTCCCCCATGGAGGTAGAAACTAGGCTGGGTCTCTTATCGAAACCCCTTCCCACATGGAGGTAGAAACTAGGCTAGGTCTCTTATCGAAACCCCTTCCCCCATGGAGGTAGAAACTAGGCTAGGTCTCTTACCGAAACCCCTTCCCCCATGGAGGTAGAAACTAGGCTAGGTCTCTTACCAAAACCCCTTCCCCCATGGAGGTAGAAACTAGGTTGGGTCTCTTATCGAAACCCCTTCCCCCATGGAGGTAGAAACTAGGTTGGGTCTCTTATCGAAACCCCTTCCCCCATGGAGGTAGAAACTAGGCTGGGTCTCTTATCGAAACCCCTTCCCCCATGGAGGTAGAAACTAGGTTGGGTCTCTTATCGAAACCCCTTCCCCCATGGAGGTAGAAACTAGGCTAGGTCTCTTATCGAAACCCCTTCCCCCATGGAGGTGGAAACTAGGCTAGGTCTCTTACCGAAACCCCTTCCCCCATGGAGGTAGAAACTAGGCTAGGTCTCTTACCGAAACCCCTTCCCCCATGGAGGTAGAAACTAGGCTAGGTCTCTTACCGAAACCCCTTCCCCCATGGAGGTAGAAACTAGGCTAGGTCTCTTATCGAAACCCCTTCCCCCATGGAGGTAGAAACTAGGCTAGGTCTCTTATCGAAACCCCTTCCCCCATGGAGGTAGAAACTAGGCTAGGTCTCTTATCGAAACCCCTTCCCCCATGGAGGTAGAAACTAGGCTAGGTCTCTTATCGAAACCCCTTCCCCCATGGAGGTAGAAACTAGGCTGGGTCTCTTACCGAAACCCCTTCCCCCATGGAGGTAGAAACTAGGCTGGGTCTCTTACCGAAACCCCTTCCCCCATGGATGCCTGGCTCCCATCCCTCATGCTTCTTTAACTTTAACCTTAAACAAAATTCAAACATGTCGCTAACCAAACATGTCGCTAACCAAACATGTCGCTAATCAAACATGTCGCTAATCAAACATGTCGCTAATCAAACATGTCGCTAATCTGACGTTTTGCTCTGTAACTCCAATCGAAGCAAAGCTCTTTTGATGTCCTCTCTAACGGAAAACAGACTTTATTTTCTTCTCCCAGGCAGCTGACCAAGACAGACAATAACACTAAAGTTATGTTACAGCAGCGAAGTGCGTCCCAAACGGCACTCTGTTTAGTCAACTACTGACCAGGGCGAGTAGGCTTCTGGTCAAACGTAGTGTACTATAAAGGCAATAGGGTGCTATTTGAGACGCATCCAGAGTCTTTCTAAACCATCACCATGCATGTCTGTCTTAACCAAACACAGAATGCTGCGCACTGTGAGGTGATTACTTTAGAAAATCTCACCATCATCAAGTTTGATCACCTTGTTCCATTCCCCATTCACTCCCAGTCAATACAGAAAAGGTGATATACTTGAACGAGGCCTGAAACAGAATATCTTACACAATAAACGTCCTTAAAAATGTTTTAAAACTCTCAATAGCCTACACTCCAAATCAGAACAGTCCACCCAGATTGCCTCCGTTTCAATTTACTAATGATTTCAATTTGGTCTGGCTGTTTTTATCCTGCTATTTGATAACACCGTTTATTTTTATTTATTTTTTTGCGATTTTCACACACACACACACACACACACACACACACACACACACACACACACACACACACACACACACAGACAGACAGACAGACAGACAGACAGACAGACAGACAGACAGACAGACAGACACACACACACACACACACAGACACACACACACAGACACACACAGACACACACACACACACACACAGACACACACACACACACACACACACACAGAGACACACAGCAGTGCCTAGCTATAAGCTTTCCCAGGGAATTACAGTTTGTTTTATCGTTTTGGTGCAATCTTCAGAAGTATTCAATTTCACAACGCTTAGTACAAAACTCAAAAAACATCATCAAAAAGGTAGTTGTTTCAAAACTCTAAGCACATTTTCAATTGACTAATAAGTACTACACACAAAATCATACAGTCACGTTGGTCATTTAGCAGACGCTCTTATCCAGAGCGACTTACAGTTAGTGAGTGCATACATTTTTCATACTGGCCCCCCGTGGGAAACGAACCCACAACCCTGGCGTTGCAAGCGCCATGCTCTACCAACTGAGCTACATCCCTGCCGGCAATTCCCTCCCCCTACCCTGGACGACACTGGCTAATTTTGCACCGCCCCATGGGTCTCCCGGTCGTGGCCGGCTACGACAGAGTCTGGATACAAACCAGGATCTCTAGTGGCACAGCTAGCACTGCGATGCAGTGCCTTAGACCACTGCGCCACTCGGGAGTACATGTTATAGCGGGTGTAGTGAAATACTTGTAAAATACAATACTTTAAAATACTGTAACATATTACATACAAAAGGCAATTTTGAAACATGTATCTTGCATTATTTGCTATTGGTTGTTAAAACAAATAAACTCAGAAGACATCATTAGGGGTTCAAGCAGCTGGTGAAGCCCTTATGTATTTGTTCCAGTTCATTCTTGTTATCATTATTATTATTATTATTATTATTATTATTGTTGTTGTTGTTGTTGTTGTTATTATTGTTATTATGTTCCTTTTTCTGCCGTTTTGGTGAAAAAATGCAAATTCCCGTGAGATGAAAAAGGCCCAGGACTGTGCATCTTAGCAACATGGGCCAAGGGCCACACTCTCTCATGCAATAACATGTGAGTGTGTTGTTGACGAAACGTGTTTTACTAGCCTGAGCTACAATACCCTACACCGCCATTCATTTTTCACATCGTGAATTTTACAAATGAATTGTGTGTTTGGTGCAGGCTTATCTTGGCCTGACGTTTTTGATAGCCGTGTAATTCTCTCTCGGCCAAGTTGAGAATTCCCTGTCAAGAAGAGAGACACGGAAGCCCAGCTAGCTTAGCTAGCCTAGCTAGCCTGTAGCCTCAAATGGAGGATGCTAACAAACGTTTTCAACGCTGCAGGAGCTGTGTTTAGTTTGCTTTACCCTACACAAGCTACTGGGGAATCTTACACAAGCTACTGGGGAATTTTACACAAGCTACTGGGGAATCCTACACAAGATACTGGGGAATCCTACACAAGCTACTGGGGAATCCTACACAAGCTACTGGAGAATCCTACATAAGCTACTGGAGAATCCTACACAAGCTACTGGGGAATCCTACACAAGCTACTGGAGAATCCTACACAAGCTACTGGGGAATCCTACACAAGCTACTGGGGAATCCTACACAAGCTACTGGGGAATCCTACACAAGCTACTGGGGAATCCTACACAAGCTACTGGGGAATCTTACACAAGCTACCGGGGAATCCACGCCCTCCTACGTCTTCTTTCTTTTCTACCCCAGTAGCCGGACGCTGCTCTGGCCTGGTGGAAGTGTCGCCGCCGTGTTGGCTCTCCACATCCGACTGGCTGGTATTCTGCAGGGATCCCTCCCCGAAGGGGTTTCCCCTTCCCTGGAGAACGGAGTTAGTAGGATGCTGCTGGATGGGATACTCCTGGATGACTTGGTGGATGTTCCTGTTCTCCATCCTACCAACCAGCCTTGGAGATATGTCATTCGCTGTGGAAGTCGAAAACAGCGACCTCTGGCAACAGGGGCCTCCTTGGCTAAGGTAAGCCCGAACCGGACACAGACTAGAAACAGCCTTCTTCCCTGGGGGCTTCCGAGTCGAGATCGGATCCGAAAGTACCTGTGCCTTCGTCCTCTGTTCTGTATCCCTCTACGGTGGCTTCTACCTCGGGTTCAGATCCTCAATGTTCCTGCCCTCATCAGACCGTGAGGCTGTCTAAGACTCCGGCCCATTCATCATCCATGATGGATACTACAGCTAGCTTGGGTCCATTGAGCCCCACCGTCCTTCGATCCTCGAGGGGTTTGCGAAAAAAACGGTCGGACCTCCTCTGCCATTGCACCAGCTGTCGTCATCGGCAGCCCTATGGTAAGAAACATCTTGGTTCCCGGGGCAAAAACACTGTGCTATCCTGGGGCATGAGTACGGGATATTACAAGGCTGCTTCCGACTGTTCTACGACAGCTGAGCATGTGAGCGGAGTTGAGCGGTTGGAAATCCTGCTCATCGCTCTTGGAGCAGTGCTTGCGAAACCGCTCCAAGTCCTTTCCAACCGCTCCGCTAAAAACCGCTACGCACTCACAAGAAAAAATACTGCCGCTCCTAATTCGCTCAATTCATTTAAATCACAATTTAACCAACACCGATCTGTTTTTTGTGACTCCCTGGACCTACCGTTAGGTTTTGAAGTATTGAAACCAAACCATAGGATTTGAATGTATTTTAATAAACATGAGGTTCATCATTTCAAATAGGCTACGTGTCATATTAAACAGCATATAAACAGTCTAAATAGGTCAGGAGGCAGACAGGGAGCCTAAGAAGGAACGAAAATTAATTATTTAGGCTAGACTATCTGAATTATTTCATGGCTGTAGTCTACAAAGACATAGATTGTGAAGCATTAGCGAGTCCTACACAATAGACTGGTAGGGACATAAAGCGCTCAGCATTTAAACAACATTTCGTTGTATTAAATCATTACAGTCTATAAATTGCGCATATAGGCTGTGACTTACTTAGAATTAAATACAAAATTAAACGCAAAAATGCCTTATTAGTGTCTTTGAATTCATTTTTAGAATTCATTTTTAGAAAACACGAGTTTGGAACAGACTGTGGCTTCAGGCTCATGCGATGGTGCCTGGAGAGCAATGCCAGCAGGTGGAGAATGTCCTCTCCGCGCTTGAAGAGCCACTGGGGATTCTAAACACACTTTTGGCCACTTGCAAGGCTGGGCAGATATGCAGAGTTTATTTTTTTTATATTTTTTTATATAGGTAGGCCTAAAGGTTTTTAAGAAAAATAACCCAATCAAAATGGAAAGCTCCTTGAAAAGTGGGAATATGGCAGGCCTATTGGGCCAAAATCAATTATGGCCTATTGAATATATAATAGAACAAAAATGAACAAAACGACGCTCCAGCTTTTGGGAATCTCCCTCCATGCTCCAGTCAAATTGGGCTCCCATACTCCGCCGGGGGCTGACGCTGTCGTAGTCCATGTGGGGTCAAACCACATCAGGAGGGCTAGCTCAGAACTGCTGAAAATAGATTTTAAAAAGAACTGATTCTAGCTCTGAAAGTTTCCAAAAAAGCGGCCAATTATTTCAGGCCCGGTACCATCGTGAGAGATTTAGCAGGCTACTGGCATTACACATCTGCCTAAAAGATTACTGTAGCTTTGTTGGCATAACTTTTATAGATAACTTTGACACCTTCTGGAAACAGATGATGCTCTACAAGAATGACGGAGTCCATCCAAATCATCTTGGCTCCTTGGACTCTGTCCAGGCATTTCAAGGCTGCGTTGAGACAATGACTTATCAATGACCCAATCCCAGCTCAGATAATCCCTACCATTGTGTCGCTGAGTTGTTGTAATGCTGCAGCAAATGTACATTATCCCAGGGGCGATGGCAGTCACAATGTAAGTAACCTAATTTATATCCCTCTAACTCCCCTGAATACCTCTGTCAATCCTACAGCTATTGTATACATGTAATTATGTGCCTATGAACCAGAGTCATACTGTTAGCACTGAGGCGGGTGCCTTTGTAGGAAGCTCACTGTGTGCAGCTCACCCTGCATTATCAGCGCGAACATAAATAACATTGTCAAGTCTACTACATTTACATTTACATCCTTTAGCAGACGCTCTTATCCAGAGCGACTTACAAATTGGTGCATTCAACTTATGATAGCCAGTGGGACAACCACTTTTTTTCCCTTTTTTGTTGGGGGGGGGGTAGAATGATTACTTTATACTATTCCAGGTATTCCTTAAAAAGGTAGGGTTTCAAGTGTCTCCGGAAGGTGGTCAGTGACTCCGCTGTCCTGGCGTCGTGGGGGAGCTTGTTCCACCATTGGGGTGTCAGAGCAGCGAATAGCTTTGACTGGGCTGAGCGGGAACTGTGCTTCCGTAGAGGTAGGGGGGCTAGCAGGCCAGAGGTGGGTGAATGTAGTGCGCTCGTTTGGGTGTAGGGTCTGATCAGAGCCTGAAGGTAAGGAGGTGCCGTTCCCCTCACAGCTCCGTAGGCAAGCACCATGGTCTTGTAGTAGATGCGAGCCTCAACTTGAAGCCAGTGGAGTGTGCGGAGGAGCGGGGTGACATGAGAGAACAAGGTTCATGAAATCAATAATTTTCTATAACATAATTTTCTATTAACAGATGACATTCATATTCTGACTATCTCTGAAACTCACTTAGATAATACCTTCAATGATACAGTGGTAGCAATACATGGTTATAAGATCTACAGAAAAGACAGAAATGCCAACGGTGGAGGTGTTGCAGTTTATATTCAGAACCACATTCCTGTAAAGCTTAAAGAGGATATCACGTTAAATACTATTGAAGTAATATGGCTACAGGTTCACCTGCCTCACCTAAAGCCCATTCTTGTGGGAAGCTGCTATAGACCACCAAGTGCTAACAGTCAGTATCTGGATAACATGTGAAATGCTTGATAATGTATGTGATATCAACAGAGAGGTATATTTTCTGGGTGACCTTAATATTGACTGGCTTTCATCAAGCTGCCCACTCAAGAAAAAGCTTCAAACTGTAACCAGGGCCTTCAACCTGGTTCAGGTTATCAGTTACAAACAGCACAGAAATGAAATCATCAACATGTACTGATCACATCTTTACTAATGCTGCAGAAATCTGCTTTAAAGCAGTATCCAAATCCATTGGATGTAGTGATCATAATATACAATATAGAAATCTAAGAAAACCAAAGTTCCAAAGGCTGGGCCTAAAATTGTGTATAAGAGGTCATACAATACGTTTTGTAGTGATTCCTATGTTGATGATGTAAAGAATATTTGCTGGTCTGTTGTGTGTAATGAGGTGCAACCAGACGCTGCACTTGACACATTTATGAAATGTCTTATTCCATTTACTAATAAGCATGCACCCAATGTGGAAATGACTGTAACAACTGTTAAATCCCAGTGGATTGATGAGGAATTGAACAATTGTATGGTTGAGAGGGACGAGGCAAAAGGAATGGCAAATAAGTCTGGCTGCACAAACGACTTGCAAAAGTATTGCAAATTGAGAAATCATGTGACTAAACTGAATAAAAAGAAGAAGAAACTACACTATGAAAAAAGGATAAATGATATGAAGAATGATAGTAAAAAGCTTTGGACCACCTTAAATGGAATTTTGGGCAAAAAGGCAAATTCAGCTCCATCATTCATTGAGATGGGTCATTCATCACAAAAACCATTGATATTGCCAACTACTTTAATTATTTTTTTCTTCCATTTTCTAATAATTGCGCCAACAGTTGTTGCCTTCTCACCAAGCTGCTTGCCTATTGTCCTGTAGCCCATCCCAGCCTTGTGCATGTCTACAATTTTATCCCTGATGTCCTTACACAGCTCTCTGGTCTTGGCCATTGTGGAGAGGATGGAGTCTGTTTGATTGAGTGTGTGGACAGGTGTCTTTTATACAGGTAACGAGTTCAAACAGGTGCAGTTAATACAGGTAGTGAGTGGAGAACAGGAGGGCTTCTTAAAGAAAAACTAACAGGTCTGTAAGAGCCGGAATTCTTACTGGTTGGTAGGTGATCAAATACTTATGTCATGCAATAAAATGCAAATTAATTACTTAAAAATCATACAATGTGATTTTCTTGATTTTTGTTTTAGATTCCGTCTCTCACAGTTGAAGTGTACCTATGATAAAAAATTATAGACCTCTACATGCTTTGTAAGTAGGAAAACCTGCAAAATCGGCAGTGTATAAAACACTTGTTCTCGCCACTGTATATGCAGATGACTCAACACTATACACGCCAGCTACTACAGCGAGTGAAATTACTGCAACAAAAAGCTGCAGTCAGTTTCAGAAAGGGTGGCAAGAAATAAATTAGTCCGTGTCACGCCCTGACTCAGGAGACTCGTATATGTTGAGTCAGGGTGTGTATATTCTTTGTTGTGTATTTTCTATGTTGTCGATCTAGTATGTGTAGATCTATGTTGGCCGGGGTGGTTCCCAATCAGAGGCAGCTGTCGCTCGTTGTCTCTGATTGGGGACCATACTTAGGCAGCCTATTGGCACTAGTGGGTTGTGGGATCTTGTTCCTTGTAAGGTATGTTGTGTGTTCTACCTTGGACTTCACGTTTCTGTTGTTGTTTTGTCGTGGTGTTTCTAAGTTAATAAACATGTACGTATATCACGCTGCGCCTTGGTCTGACCCGTCATTCAACGAACGTGACAGAAGATCCCACCAAACGAGGACCAAGCAGCGTGCCCAGGCGGTGCGAATAGCCATGTCACAGGTGGGCAATTTGTGGTCATGGGAAGAGATATTTGCTGGGAGAGGACCATGGGCTAAGGTAGATGCCCAGGCAGGAGAGGTGCAACGGCAACACGGAAGAGGCCGGTCGAGGAGGAAGCCCAAGAAGCAGCCCCAAGACATTTTTTGGGGGGGGCACACGGGATGGTTGGCGGAGCCTAGTGTCAGAGCAGAGCCAACTCCCCGTACTCACGCGAGGAAGCGTATGACTGGGCAGGCTCCGTGTTATGCGGAGCTACGTACTGTGTCGCCAGTGCGCCGGCACAGTCCTGTACGTCCTGTGCTTGCACCACGCACGTGCCATGCGAAGATGGGCATCCAGCCAGGACGGGGTGTGCCGGCTCAACGCTTCTGGTCTCCAGTACGCCTCCTCGGTCCTGCATATCCTGCGCCAGTTCTACGAACGGTATCGCCAGTGTGCGTGCACAGCCCAGTGCGTCCTGCACTGATGCCTCACACATACTGTGCGGAAGTAGGTATTCAGCCAGGACGGGTTGTGCCAGCTCTCCGCTCCAGACCTCCAGTCCGCCTCCACAGTCCGGCCCGGCCTGTTCCTGCTCCTCGCACCAAGCCAGTGGTGCGTGTTGCCAGTCCGGCCCGGCCCGTTCCTGCTCCTCGCACCAAGCCAGTGGTGCGCGTCGCCAGTCCAGTCCGGCCTGTTCCTGCTCCTCGCACCAAGCCAGTGGTGCGTGTTCCCAGTCCAGCCCGGCCTGTTCCTGCTCCTCGCACCAAGCCAATGGTGCGCGTCGCCAGCCCGGCCCGGCCTGTTCCTGCTCCTCGCACCAAGCCAGTGGTGCGTGTCGCCAGTCTGGCCTGGCCCGTTCCTGTTCCTCGCACCAAGCCAGTGGTGCGCGTCGCCAGTCCGGCCCGGCCTGTTCCTGCTCCTCGCACCAGACCAGTGGTGTGTGTGTCCAGTCCGGCATGGCCCGTGCCGTTCCACCGGTGCCTGGTCCGGCACCGGTCAGTGGCTCCACTCCTGAGCCAGATCAGTCCGCTCCACCGGGGTCTAGTCCAGCTCCGGTCAGCGGCTCCACTCCGGAGCCAGAGCAGTCCGCTCCACCGGTGCCTAGTCCAGCTCCGGTCAGCGGCTCCAGTCCAGACCATGACATCAGCCCCTCTCCAGGTTCGGGGTCTCCCACACCAGGGTCCAGACAGGGCCTGGCGTATCGTGGGAGGAAGGAGAGGGGTAGCTGCGCGCCGAGGTCCAGACCAGACCAGGGGCGCAACAGGGAGGCAGAGAGTATGAGGTCGTCACGCCCGGTGCGGAATGCCCACCCGGCCCCTACCCTGTTAAGTGAAGGTTGTGCGGTCGGAGTCCGCACCTTTGGGGGGGGGGGGGGGGGGGGGTACTGTCACGCCCTGACTCAGGGGACTCGTATATGTTCAGTCAGGGCGTGTATATTCTTTGTTGTGTGTATTCTATGTTGTCTATCTAGTATGAGATAACACACGCATTCTACACACACGCGCACATGGATTTTGTATTGTAGATATGTGATAGTAGAGTATTGGCCTGAGGGCACACATTTAATGTGTTGTGAAAGGTGTTATGAAATGTAACGTAATGTAATATTTTGTATTGTATATAACTGCCTTACTGTTGCTGGACCCCAGGAAGAGTAGCTGCTGCCTTGGCAGGAACTAATGGGGAGCCATGATAAACCCCAGGAAGAGTAGCTGCTGCCTTGGCAGGAACTAATGGGGATCCATAATAAACCCCAGGAAGAGTAGCTGCTGCCTTGGCAGGAACTAATGGGGATCCATAATAAACCCCAGGAAGAGTAACCACTGCCTTGGCAGGAACTAATGGGGATCCATAATAAACCCAAGGAAGAATAGCTGCTGCCTTGGCAGGAACTAATGGGGATCCATAATAAACCCCAGGAAGAGTAGCTGCTGCCTTGGCAGGAACTATTGGGGATCCATAATAAACCCCAGGAAGAGTAGCTGCTGCCTTGGCAGGAACTAATGGGGATCATAATAAACCCCAGGAAGAGTAGCTGCTGCCTTGGCAGGAACTAATGGGGATCCATAATAAACCCCAGGAAGAGTAGCCACTGCCTTGGCAGGAACTAATGGGGATCCATAATAAACCCCAGGAAGAATAGCTGCTGCCTTGGCAGGAACTAATGGGTATCCATAATAAACCCCAGGAAGAGTAGCTGCTGCCTTGGCAGGAACTAACTAATCCATAATAAATAATAATACAAATAACAAGCAACTGAAAATGCTAACTTTGAAAGGTCAGCCCCCACACTCATGTGACCTAGAGTCATGAAATGTAGTTAATAGGTCCCTCTCCTCACAAGGAACACATCTGCTTCAAGAACCGCCATGATGGATTTTCTGCCATTTAGAATTTTGTAAAAATCACTTAAAATGCTACTCCTCTAGCACCGATTGACTGATATGCATAAAACTGTTTTAGTTAGACTCTTGGAAAATGTTGAGTTTAAAGATGTGCATCCATAGATGCTATATACTAAATTTGGTTCCAATCGATCCAGCGGTTCAGGAGAAGAAGAAGTTTAAACTATTCAATATTATTAAAAAAAGACATCAAAAGCATTTTGCATGATCTGGTTGATGTTGAGTTTGGATATTTGCCAACCGTGGTTAGGAGTACTGAAGTAGCTCATCCTAGGCCAATGTATCCAATTTGTCCTGATGGTGGCACAGTGGGCCCACAGCTTGAACCCCAGCAATGCTGCTTGCATCTTTAACTCATCACAAGGAACAAATTTGCCTCAAGAACAATAAATCCGCCATGATGGATTTTCCGCCATTTTTTATTTTGTAAAAAACACTTAAAACGCTACTTCTCTGGCACTGAATGACCGATCTTTGCAAAACTTGATACATGACATCTATGGACCAAGGTCTGTAAACGCACTATAATCCAGGCTAGTATGTCAAACAACATGGCCACAACTGACCAATAAACAGTCACTTGGGCGTGGTCTGTCACATAAAAGCATATAAATCAGTCACGGAAATGTGTATTGTAACGAAACTTGGTACAGATGTTCCAAACATTGTGAAGACTAAACATATGCAAGCACATTCATAATCGACCACACGGTGGCGCTATAAAGGGCACCTTTTTATATTTCTTGATTTGTTTGACTCAGAGTGATGAAATTTTACACACATGCTCAAGGAAATTAGTTTAGCTAACCTGTGTTGAGTTTGGCCACATTGTGGTGCTGTTGGACAGGAAAAATCATTAATGCAAGCTCATTGGCTCATAGCGGCCATTTTGTTTCAGCGAGAGTTTAGGAAAATAGTGTGTTTGAAGATGTGCATTTATAGATGCTATAGCGGTTCTGGAGACATTTGAAGTAGTCAACATCATATAAATAGTCAAAAATACAGCTGAGGCACACAGACACACACAGTCACACAAACACACAGAAACACACACACATGGTAATCATGTTTGGCATTTATCCACTCAAATTTACTTGGTCATTGTTATCACTATGAGAACAAGTTCAACCCATTTCTATTTGTAAGTGTCTGTTCTAGATAATTATAGATCACATCTTCAACAACCACATTCAACAAGGGCAACGGGCCGTACCGGGCTGGCGACACACACCACTGGTCTGGTGCGGGGAGCAGGCACGGGCCGTACCGGACTGGGAACACGCACCACTGGCCTGGTGCGAGGAACAGGAACGGGCCGGGCCGGACTGGGAACACGCACCACTGGCTTGGTGCGGAGAGCAGGAACGGGCCGGGCCGGACTGTGGAGGCGGACTGGAGGTCTGGAGCGGAGAGCTGGCACAACCCGTCCTGGCTGGATGCCCACTTCCGCACAGTACGTGTGAGGCATCAGTGCAGGATGCACTGGGCTGTGCACGCGCACTGGCGATACAGTTCGTAGAACTGGCGCAGGATATGCGGGACCGAGGAGGCGTACTGGAGACCAGGAGCGTTGAGCCGGCACACCCCGTCCTGGCTGGATGCCCATCTTCGCACGGCACGTGCGTGGTGCAAGCACAGGACGTACAGGACTGTGCCGGCGCACTGGCGACACAGTACGTAGCTCCGCATAACACGGAGCCTGCCCAGTCATACGCTTCCTCGCGTGAGTACGGGGATTTGGCTCTGCTCTAACACTAGGCTCCGCCAACCACCCCGTGTGCCCCCCCCCAAAAAATGTCTTGGGGCTGTCTCTCGGGCTTCTTCCTCGGCCGGCGCCTTCTGCGTTGCCGCTGCTCCTCTCTATACCGGGCCTCCACTGTCTCCTCCCAAGGACGGCGATCCATCCCAGCCTGAATCTCCTCCCAAGTCCAGGATCCCTTACCGTCCAGGATCTCCTCCCAGGTCCAGGCTGTCTGCTCCTGGGCACGCTGCTTGGTCCATGTTTGGTGGGATCTTCTGTCACGGTCGTTGATGAACGGGTCAGACCAAGGCGCAGCGTGATATGCATACATGTTTATTTCACAACGAATAAACACACGACAAAACAACAAACCAACGAAACGTGAAGTCCAAAGGCTGAACACTAAACTAGCCTAAACACGGAACAAGATCCCACAACCCATGAATGCCAATAGGCTGCCTAAGTATGCTCCCCAATCAGAGACAACGAGCGACAGCTGCCTCTGATTGGGAAACACACCCGGCCAAACATAGAACTACAAACCTAGATCACAAACATAGAAAATACAACATAGAATATTCACACCCTGACTCAACAAATAAGAGTCCCCTGAGTCAGGGCGTGACACCTGTTCCTACCACACAGGACTTGACATCAACACAGGATTTGACACCCAACCATAACTGACAGTCGATGTAACAATCTAGGCTAATGTTATCAGTTCGGTATTGGAAAATATACTGTGAACTATTTTGTGGACATTGTCTAATGTCTTTTTGTCTTTTTCATGTGTTCATCTGATTGGATTGGGATTGTGATCTGTTATTGTGGATGGTGATTTCAGTTGTCAAACAGACGACACAGGATTTGACAATACATAATTACACTACATATTACACTTTTTTGGACAAGCTCAAGTCACTTGTCCCCCCCCCCCCCCCCAAAAAAAGGTCTGTAATACCATTGGCCAAAAAAGTGACTGAAAATGGTGTTGTATGATGTAATAACCACAGCAGGTCTCAATCAACATTTACATTTACGTCATTTAGCAGACGCTCTTATCCAGAGCGACTTACAAATTGGTGCCTTCACCTTATAGCCAGTGGGATAACCACTTTAAAATAACTGCACTGTTTGGCTACTGTATGGTCAACCCTCCTATCTGGAGAGTTACTGAGTGTGCAGGCTTTTCTTCAAGCCCTGCTGAAACATCAGAATCAACTTATCAAGATCATGCTGAGCAGTTGATTTTTTTTTACAATGTGGTGTGTTAGAGCAGGGCTGGAACAAAAGCCTGCACCACCAGTAGTCCTCCTGGAGGATGGAAGATTTTTGTTGTTGTCAAACTTGCCAGCATGTAATAACCCTAACCATCTACTACCTAGTAAGGATTACATATGTGGCTCCACACACACACACAGTGTACACACACAGCTGGCAGAAATTACTCTCACATGCACAAATGCGCAAACACACTCACTGACTCACTCTCTCTCTCTCGCTCAAACACACACACACACACACACACACACACACACACACACACACAGGCTCCTCTCTCTCTCTCGCTCGCTCTATCACACACTCATTTTCATGCCAACAACTGTTACAAATCAAATGTATTTTCAAGGCCAAATTACTGTCTATATGTGATGCGAGTCTGTCTGTGTCTGTGTGTGTGTGTGTGTGTGTGTGTGTGTGTGTGTGTGTGTTTGACTGTGCATGTATGTACAGTATGTGTGTGAATTATTTCATTGTGAAACTACCAATCCTCCTGACGCACCTCTTCAGGGACTATCAACCCTCCTGACGCACCTCTTCAGGGTCTACCAATCCTCCTGACGCACCTCTTCAGGGACTACCAACCCTCCTGACGCACCTCTTCAGGGACTACCAACCCTCCTGACGCACCTCTTCAGGGACTACCAACCCTCCTGACGCACCTCTTCAGGGACTACCAACCCTCCTGACGCACCTCTTCAGGGACTACCAACCCTCCTGACGCACCTCTTCAGGGACTACCAACCCTCCTGACGCACCTCTTCAGGGACTACCAATCCTCCTGACGCACCTCTTCAGGGACTACCAATCCTCCTGACGCACCTCTTCAGAGACTACCAATCCTCCTGATGCACCTCTTCAGGGACTACCAATCCTCCTGACGCACCTCTTCAGGGACTACCAATCCTCCTGACGCACCTCTTCAGGGACTACCAACCCTCCTGACGCACCTCTTCAGGGACTACCAATCCTCCTGATGCACCTTTTCAGGGACTACCAATCCTCCTGATTCACCTCTTCAGGGACTACCAATCCTCCTGATGCACCTCTTCAGGGACTACCAATCCTCCTGATGCACCTCTTCAGGGACTACCAACCCTCCTGACGCACCTCTTCAGGGACTACCAATCCTCCTGACGCACCTCTTCAGGGACTACCAATCCTCCTGACGCACCTCTTCAGGGACTACCAATCCTCCTGACGCACCTCTTCAGAGACTACCAATCCTCCTGACGCACCTCTTCAGGGACTACCAATCCTCCTGACGCACCTCTTCAGGGACTATCAACCCTCCTGACGCACCTCTTCAGGGACTACCAATCCTCCTGACGCACCTCTTCAGGGACTACCAATCCTCCTGACGCACCTCTTCAGGGACTATCAACCCTCCTGACGCACCTCTTCAGGGACTACCAACCCTCCTGACGCACCTCTTCAGGGACTACCAATCCTCCTGACGCACCTCTTCAGGGACTACCAATCCTCCTGACGCACCTCTTCAGGGACTATCAACCCTCCTGACGCACCTCTTCAGGGACTATCAATCCTCCTGATGCACCTCTTCAGGGACTACCAACCCTCCTGACACACCTCTTCAGGGACTACCAATCCTCCTGACGCACCTCTTCAGAGACTACCAATCCTCCTGACGCACCTCTTCAGGGACTACCAACCATCCTGACGCACCTCTTCAGGGACTACCAACCCTCCTGACGCACCTCTTCAGGGACTACCAATCCTCCTGACGCACCTCTTCAGAGACTACCAATCCTCCTGACGCACCTCTTCAGGGACTACCAACCCTCCTGATGCACCTCTTCAGGGACTACCAACCCTCCTGACGCACCTCTTCAGGGACTACCAACCCTCCTGACGCACCTCTTCAGGGACTACCAATCCTCCTGACGCACCTCTTCAGGGACTACCAATCCTCCTGATGCACCTCTTCAGGGACTACCAATCCTCCTGACGCACCTCTTCAGGGACTACCAATCCTCCTGACGCACCTCTTCAGGGACTACCAATCCTCCTGACGCACCTCTTCAGGGACTACCAACCCTCCTGACGCACCTCTTCAGGGACTACCAATCCTCCTGACGCACCTCTTCAGGGACTACCAATCCTCCTGACGCACCTCTTCAGGGACTACCAACCCTCCTGACGCACCTCTTCAGGGACTACCAATCCTCCTGACGCACCTCTTCAGGGACTACCAACCCTCCTGACGCACCTCTTCAGGGACTACCAATCCTCCTGACGCACCTCTTCAGGAACTACCAATCCTCCTGATTTTTTATCAGTGGTTGTGTGGTGAAAGATGTCTCCAGGCAAAATGAATGCACAATGAAAGGTTTTTAATGTAAGACCGGCTGAGTTACAAGTGTTACCAGTTTGGAGATTTGTACTAGGAGTTTAGAAAATTACAATGCCTTCGGAAATAGGGGAGAGGCGTTGCTCCATGAGGTGTTGTTTTATCTGTTTTTTGAAACCAGGTTTGCTGTTTATTTGAGCAATATGAGATGGAATGGAGTTCCATGCAATAATGGCTCTATATAATACTGTACACTTTCTTAAATTTGTTCTGAATTTGGGGACTGTGAAAAATACCCCTTTTGGCATGTCTGGTGGGGTAAGTGTGTGTGTCAGAGCTGTGTGTAAGTTGACTATGCAAACAATTTGGGATTTAATGTTTCTTATAAAAAGAAGAAGTGATGCAGTCAGTCTCCTCAACTCTTAGCCAAGAGAGACTGGCATGCATAGTATTTATATCAGCCCTCTGATTACAATGAAGAGCAAGACGTGCTGCTCTGTTCTGGGCCAGCTGCAGCTTAACTAGGTCTTTCCTTGCAGCACTGGACCACACGACTGGACAATAATCAAGATTAGACAAAACTAGAACCTGCAGAACCTCTTTGTGGCACCTAACCACACGACTGGACAGTAGTCCAGGTGCGACAAAACTAGGGCCTGTAGGACCTGCCTTGTTGATAGTGTTGTTAAGAAGGCAGAGCTCTTTATTACGGGCAGACCTCTCCCCATCTTTACAACCATTTGAATCTATATGTTTTGACCATGATAGTTTACAATCTAAGGTAACTCCAAGTAATTTAGTCTCCTCAACTTGCTCAACAGCCACGCCATTCATTACCAGATTCAACTGAGGTCTAGAATTTAGGGAATGATTTGTACCAAATACAATGCTCTTAGTTTTAGAGATGTTCAGGACCAGTTTATTAGTGGCCACCCATTCCAAAACAGACTGCAACTCTTTGTTAAGGGTTTCAGTGACTTCAGTTGCTGATGCGTTTATGGTTGAATCATCAGCATACATGGACACACATGCTTTTTTTAATGCCAGTGGCAGGTCATTGACAGGTGTGTGCTTTTCCGAATCATGCCCAATCAATTAAATTTACCACAGGTGGACTCCAATCAAGTTGTGGATGGAAACAGGATGCACCTGAGCTCAATTTCGAGTCTCATATCAAAGGGTCTGAATATATATATATACAGTGGGGAAAAAAAGTATTTAGTCAGCCACCAATTGTGCAAGTTCTCCCACTTAAAAAGATGAGAGAGGCCTGTAATTTTCATCATAGGTACACGTCAACTATGACAGACAAATTGAGGAAAAAAAATCCTGAAAATCACATTGTAGGATTTTTTATGAATTTATTTGCCAATTATGGTGGAAAATAAGTATTTGGTCACCTACAAACAAGCAAGATTTCTGGCTCTCACAGACCTGTAACTTCTTCTTTAAGAGGCTCCTCTGTCCTCCACTCGTTACCTGTATTAATGGCACCTGTTTGAACTTGTTATCAGTATAAAATACACCTGTCCACAACCTCAAACAGTCACACTCCAAACTCCACTATGGCCAAGACCAAAGACTGTCAAAGGACATCAGAAACAAAATTGTAGACCTGCACCAGGCTGGGAAGACTGAATCTGCAATAGGTAAGCAGCCTGGTTTGAAGAAATCAACTGTGGGAGCAATTATTAGGAAATGGAAGACATACAAGACCACTGATAATCTCCCTCGATCTGGGGCTCCACGCATGATCTCACCCCGTGGGGTCAAAATGATCACAAGAACGGTGAGCAAAAATCCCAGAACCACACGGGGGGACCTAGTGAATGACCTGCAGAGAGCTGGGACCAAAGTAACAAAGCCTACCATCAGTAACAAACTACGCCGGCAGGGACTCAAATCCTGCAGTGCAAGACGTGTCCCCCTGCTTAAGCCAGTACATGTCCAGGCTCGTCTGAAGTTTGCTAGAGTGCATTTGGATGATCCAGAAGAGGATTGGGAGAATGTCATATGGTCAGATGAAACCAAAATATAACTTTTTGGTAAAAACTCAACTCGTTGTGTTTGGAGGACAAAGAATGCTGAGTTGCATCCAAAGAACACCATACCTACTGTGAAGCATGGG
>CM062490.1:50557283-50574783 GCA_031479575.1 Coregonus ussuriensis
TTACGTCCCCGGTTGGTACATTTATTTGGTTTACTATTCTTGTGGGGACCAGTATAGTTAAACATGTCCACCCCTACACACACACATACACACACCCCTATCCACACACATACACCCCTACACACATACACACACCCCTATCCACACACACACACCCCTATCCACACACATACACCCCTACACACACACACACCCCTATCCACACACATACACCCCTACACACATACACACATACACACACCCCTATCCACACACATACACCCCTACACACATACACACATACACACACCCCTATCCACACACATACACCCCTACACACATACACACATACACCCCTACACCCCTACACACATACACACATACACCCCTACACCCCTACACACACCTCATACTCATTGTTCTGCGTAAGAAACTACTTACTTTTAGGAACTCTCCTCCTGTATGTTCCTTTCTCTTCCTGTTTGTTTGCGTGGACCCTCGTCGCAATACACTAAATCCGCCGGTGTCGGCCATTCGCCTATGCGGTAGACAAGCATTTTAGAAAATCTGTGTTTGTCAGACATGAGAGGATGCCGAAAAGTTACTTTTCACCAAAAACGTCCGGTCCGAATGGTTTGAGCTAAAAATCCATTTTAGAAGGCTGAGACTCTTACGAATACGAACATGTCGGCTGTTTTGCTCTACGACCCCCCACAGGCTTCACAAGAGTGGTCTGAAGGTAACCTGGTACTGAGTGGTAAACATTTACAAAAGTTAATAGGGGATAGAATGTGCCCCCAAAAAAAGTTCTTAAATATGGGTAAAAAATAAATAAAATATGGATCCTGATCTTTCTTATATCTCTCAGATATAGGACAGACTATCTGTTTTGCTATGTATGAATGTGTCATTCAATGTGTTTCTATGGGCTAATAGCAGTAAGGCCAAATTCAATGTTTTATCAAATATATTTGTTTATAATAAAAAAAAGGTCCTAAAATTCTATATCAAATAGCTAAATGATCCATGGTTGTACCGTATCCCACAGAAGGTAATGTAAATCTGTGACACATCTTGCATCACCATCATCATCATCATCACCATCATCATCATCTGCGTAAAGCTAAGTAAACAAAACATGAAATCAAATGAATTCTTGTTTTTCATTTTTCGTGTTGGGGCAAGGAGAAGAAGGTTGGATTTGTTGAAGTAAACATCAGACAGGGTGAATGGATGCAACATCTCTGTCAGAGTAGAGGAGGCTGGACACACCTGGCTTGTAAAAGTGACCCTGGTTACCTCAAACACAGACCAGAGATATTGAGCCAGACAGAAGTACTCAAATTCACTCACTTTAACACATGTATGCTCACACACAAACTTATGCACGCATCCACACACACACACACTTTGATCCATATGAACCTTGCCTAGACCGTGTAATGACCATGCATCCCAGAGCTGACAGACACAGAGCTCACCTCAGAGGACAGACACAGAGCCCACCTCAGAGGACAGACACAGAGCCCACCTCAGAGGACAGACACAGAGCCCACCTCAGAGGACAGACACAGAGCCCACCTCTGAGGACAGACACAGAGCCCACCTCTGAGGACAGACACAGAGCTCACCTCTGAGGACAGACACAGAGCCCACCTCAGATAGACTGTCTCTGTCTATACACTCCTAATAAGGTGGTGATCGGACAGAAGCAGGAGCATCAAAACACCCTTTGCTGGTTTTGTGTTTACCCCTGGCCGCCCATATCCCTACACCCTCCCACCCAAACCCCCCCAGCCCCCCCAGTTTCCTTTTCTAAGCCGCTGTGCTGTAAATTCACAGGCCACGGAGAGGAGAGGGGAGGAGAGGAGGAGGAGGGGAGGGGTGCGGAGGAGAGGAGGAGGAGGGGAGGAGGAGAGGAGAGGGGAGGAGAGGAGGAGGAGAGGAGAGAGGAAGGGAGCGGAGGAAGGGAGAAGGAGAGGAGAGGGGAGGAGAGGAAGAGGGGAGGGGAGCAGAGGAGAGGGGGAGGGGAGCGGAGGAGAGGTTTCGTTATACTCTCTCTCCGCTAGAGTGGCAGCCCTAAATCAAATGTGTCATGCTCCTGCCGGCTGGGTATGTTTCCCCCAAACCACAATTACACCCCAGACACACACAGGCTTTAACCCCATCCAGAGCTAACCACCAACCCTCTCTCTCTCCATTTCTCTCTCTCTCTTTCCATTTCTCTCTCTCTCTCGCTTTTTCCATTTCTCTCTCTCCATTTCTGTCTCTCGCTCCATTTCTCTCTCTCTCCATTCTCTCGCTCTTTCCATTTCTCTCTCTCCATTTCTCTCTCTTTCTCTCCATTTCTCTCTCTTTCTCTCCATTTCTCTCTCTCTCTCCATTTCTCTCTCTCTCTCTCTCTCTCTCTCCATTTCTCTCTCTCTCTCTCTCTCCATTTCTCTCTCTCGCTCCATTTCTCTCTCCCTCCATTTCTCTCTCTCTCTCTCTCTCTCTCTCTCTCTCTCTCTCTCTCTCTCTCTCTCTCACTCTCTCTCTCTATGTATCCTTGGTTTGTGATGGTGATGTTGATGTTCACGGCCAGAGAGAAACATTCATTTGATGATTTCTTACATGATACACAGTCTGTCGCTTCGAGGAACATTTGGCAAGCTCTTCTGTCTACACTGACCTGGACAAACAGCAACACAAGTTTGTTGATTTGCTAAGCAAACACCTACTGGACCTAACTCCCACTGTAAAACACACTGCTTGGTTCCTCGTTCTCACAGTCCAGTAGACGTATCAGACCCACTCTCCTGATGATATAGAACTAAATGTGGGAATGAATACACACAATCACTATGGCTAGCATTCATAATCAAATACACACAATCACTATGGCTAGCATTCATAATCAAATACACACAATCACTATGGCTAGCATTCATAATCAAATACACACAATCACTATGGCTAGCATTCATAATCAAATACACACAATCACTATGGCTAGCATTCATAATCAAATACACACAATCACTATGGCTAGCATTCATAATCAAATACACACAATCACTATGGCTAGCATTCATAATCAAATACACACAATCACTATGGCTAGCATTCATAATCAAATACACACAATCACTATGGTGTAACACCCTGGCTCTGGGACTCTATATGTTGAGCCAGGGTGTGTTCTTTCTATGTGGTGTATTTCTATGTTGGGAGTTCTAGTTTTTTTATTTCTATGTTGGCCTGAGTGACTCCCAATCAGAGGCAACGAGTGTCAGCTTTTGGCTGGTTGTCTCTGATTGGGAGCCATTTTTAAACTGTCTGTTTTTCCCTTTGTGTTTGTGGGTTCTTGTTCCGTGTTGGTCTATGTTACCTAGGACGTTACGAGTCGTTTGTTGTTTTTGTTTACTGTCCGTGTTTATCGCTAATGATAAATAAACATGTTCGTTCATCACGCTGCGCCTTGGTCCTCCTCTCTTAACGACGATCGTGACAGAAGAACCCACCATACAAGGACCAAGCAGCGTGTCCAGGAGCAGGCAGACTGGACATGGGAGGAAGCGCCGGGAAAGGAGATGGAGAGGCTGGCGATGGCCCAGGTGGGCAAATCGTGGTCCTGGGAGGACATGCTCGGGGGAAAAGGGCCATGGGCTAGGATTAAGGCCCTGGCGAGAGAGGAGCAGCGGCGTCAGCAGTGTCATCGTCGGACGGACGAGAGGCAACCCCAAAAACAATTTAGGGGGGGGCACACGGCATGGGCGGCTGGGCAGCAGGAGGCTGCCACAGGGCGATTTGGAGAGGAGGCCACCGGGTTTTGGGGGCCAGAAGGCAGGTTGGCGGAGCCTGGATGGAGAGCAGAGCCAACTCCCCGTACTCAGGCATGGCAGCATGAGACTGGGCAGGTTCCGCGGTATGCGGAGCTGCGCACTGTGCCACGAGTGGTCCGGCATAGTCCGGTACGTCCTGTGCGAGCACCCCGCACGTGTTGTGCGAAGGTGGGCATGCAGCCAGGACGGAGTGTGCCGGCTCAGCGCTCGTGGCCTCCAGTGCTGCTCCTCAGTCCCGGATATCCTGCGCCAGTGTCACGTGCTGTTATGCCAGTACGGGTACACAGCCCTGTACGTCCTGTGCTGATGCCTCACACAGAGTGTGTGAAGGTAGGCATTCAGCCAGGACGGGTTGTGGCAGCTCTTCACTCCAGGTCTCCTATCCGTCTCCACAGCCCGGTCCGACCTGTCCCTGCTCCTCGCACCAAGCCTACGGTGTGCGTCGCCAGCCCGGTCCGGCCTGTCCCTGCTCCACGCACCAAGCCTACGGTGTGCGTCGCCAGCCCGGTCCGGCCTGTCCCTGCTCCACGCACCAAGCCTACGGTGTGCGTCGCCAGCCCGGTCCGGCCTGTCCCTGCTCCACGCACCAAGCCTACGGTGTGCGTCGCCAGCCCGGTCCGGCCTGTCCCTGCTCCTCGCACCAAGCCTACGGTGTGCGTCGCCAGCCCGGTCCGGCCTGTTCCTGCCACTCGCACCAAGCCTACGGTGTGCGTCGCCAGCCCGGCCCGGCCTGTTCCTGCCACTCGCACCAAGTCTACGGTGCGCGTCGCCAGCCCGGCCCGGCCTGTTCCTGCTCCTCGCACCAAGCCTACGGTGTGCGTCGCCAGCCCGGTCCGGCCTGTTCCTACTCCACGCACCAAGCCAGGGGTGCGCATCGTCAGCCCGGTCCTGCCCGTTCCTAGTCCACGCACCAAGCCAGGGGTGCGAGTCGTCAGCCCAGTCCGGCCCGTTCCGGCTCCACGCACCAAGCCAGGGGTGCGCGTCGTCAGTCCAGCACAACCCGTGCCTGGGTCACCGGTGCCTGGTAAGGTACCGGTCAACTGCTCCACTACGGAGCTGAAGCTAACCGCTCCTGCTACGTCCAGTTCAGCTCCAGCCAGCGGGGCCAGACCGGACCAGGGGCGCTATGGGGGGTTTATTGGAGGGTGGTGGGCAAGGCCGGAGCCAGAACCGCCGCCGAGGAGGAATGCCCACCCAGCCCTCCCCTGTTTTGCTCTAGTTGAGGCGCGGTCGCAGTCCGCGCCTTTAGGGGGGGGTACTGTAACACCCTGGCTCTGGGACTCTATATGTTGAGCCAGGGTGTGTTCTTTCTATGTGGTGTATTTCTATGTTGGGAGTTCTAGTTTGTTCATTTCTATGTTGGCCTGAGTGACTCCCAATCAGAGGCAACGAGTGTCAGCTTTTGGCTGGTTGTCTCTGATTGGGAGCCATATTTAAGCTGTCTGTTTTTCCCTTTGTGTTTGTGGGTTCTTGTTCCGTGTTGGTCTATGTTACCTAGGACGTTACGAGTCGTTTGTTGTTTTTGTTTACTGTCCGTGTTTATCGCTAATGATAAATAAACATGTTCGTTCATCACGCTGCGCCTTGGTCCTCCTCTCTTAACGATGATCGTGACATATGGCTAGCATTCATAATCAAATACACACAATCACTATGGCTAGCATTCATAATCAAATACACACATTCACTATGGCTAGCATTCATAATCAAATACACACAATCACTATGGCTAGCATTCATAATCAAATACACACAATCACTATAGCAAGCCTCCAGAGAAAGTCCACATGAAGTTGATCAGGAAGTAGGAAGCAGAAAGTTTGAGTGGAGATACAGCACTTCTGTGTTTTATACTTTTTAAAACACACATACGTTTTATATATCTAAGACACTTTTTTAAGTGTTTTAGTTTGGGACCACGGTGTTAGTACTGTTCTTAACACACCGTTTTGGCTGGATTTTATTTTCACCTGTAGCTAGCGTTAGCAGGCTAGCCGCGGCTAGCTAAGACTAGCTAGGTTACCTGGCTGTCACCACCAAAGTTTATCTCAAGTCGCGGTTGGCCCTTGTGGCTGGAACCGCTGTTTCTGACCCGTGTCTAAGCATGTCGGATTCCTCAAATTTGGATCCGGAGATGGGACGGTAAAGCCATGAAATGAGAGACCTGTGATTTTGTTCACCATAGTGAAAGACGAAGAATTTATTGACTTATACACTTGTGATGAAAGCAAACAGCTCCGTGCCTCAAAAGACCAGATCATTGAACTACTAGAGAACAGGTTGCTAAAATAACTTCTCTCTCTGGCTAAGGAGAATTCAAGACTGCATGCAGTTTCTGATGCAACAATTCTAAATGACGAGGGGATAATCCAGGATCGACTGGTATTTCCATCGATGAATAAAAAGCTTATCGGCTTTTCATTTTTTTTATCGGCCAAAAGATGCCAATTGCCGGCTAACGGAAACCCTGGTATAGTGTAATTGTTGTTTATTGATGTGTTCATTTCTATTGATGTGTTCATGTTTATTGACGTGTTCATGTAGGGCTCATCTGCAAAAGAGACTGTGGTCTCAGCATTATTCCCTGCTTAAATAAAGGTTACATAAAAAATAAATAAAATACACATTCACTATAGCTAGCATTCATAATCAAATACACACATTCACTATAGCTAGCATTTATATTCAAATCTATTCTTTAACTTACCTCCGAGTTCCTTTACATTCAAGATGGCGTTTGGGAAGGGCACTGCTTTGATGCTGAAGCCTGAGAGAAAGAGAGAAAAAGAACACGTCAGACTAACTTGGCAAATACATAAGACTAACACATCAGACTAACACGTCAGACTAACACGTCAGACTAACATGTCAAACACATCAGACTAACACATCAGACTAACACTTCAGACTAAAACAACAGACTAACATGTCAGACTAACACATCAGACTAACACATCAGACTAACACGTCAAACATGTCAGACTAACACGTCAGACTAACATGTCAGACTAACATGTCAAACTAACACATCAGACTAACACGTCAGACTAACACATTTGACTAACACGTCAAACACATCAGACTAACACGTCAGACTAATACGTCATGCTAACACATCAGACTAACACATCAGACTAAAACATCAGACTAACACATCAGACTAACATGTCAGACTAACACGTCAGATTAACATGTCAAACACGTCAGACTAACACGTCAGACTAACATGTCAAACACATCAGACTAACACATCAGAATAACACGTCAAACATGTCAGACTAACAGGTCAAACTAACACATCAGACTAACACGTCAGACTAACACATTTGACTAACACGTCAAACACATCAGACTAACAAATCAGACTAACACATCAGACTAACACAACAGACTAACACATCAGACTAACACATCAGACTAACACATCAGACTAACACATCAGACTAACACATCAGACTAACACATCAGACTAACACGTCAGACTAATACGTCATGCTAACACATCAGACTAACACATCAGACTAACACGTCATACTAACACATCAGACTAAAACATCAGACTAACACATCAGACTAACACATCAGACTAACACATCAGACTAACACGTCAGACTAACACATCAGACTAACACATCAGACTAACATGTCAAACACGTCAGACTAACACGTCAGACTAACATGTCAAACACATCAGACTAACAAGTCAGACTAACACGTCAGACACATCAGACTAACACTTCAGACTAAAACAACAGACTAACATGTCAGACTAACACATCAGACTAACACGTCAGACTAACACATTTGACTAACACGTCAAACACATCAGACTAACACGTCAGACTAATACGTCATGCTAACACATCAGACTAACACATCAGACTAAAACATCAGACTAACACGTCAGACTAACACATCAAACTAACACATCAGACTAACACGTCAGACTAACACATTTGACTAACACGTCAAACACATCAGACTAACACGTCAGACTAATACGTCATGCTAACACATCAGACTAACACATCAGACTAAAACATCAGACTAACACGTCAGACTAACACATCAAACTAACACATCAGACTAACACGTCAGACTAACACATTTGACTAACACGTCAAACACATCAGACTAACACATCAGACTAACACGTCATACTAACATGTCAAACACGTCAGACTAACACATTTGACTAACACATCAGACTAACACGTCAGACTAACACATCAGACTAACACGTCAGACTAACACATCAGACTAACACGTCATACTAACACATCAAACACGTCAGACTAACACATCAGACTAACACGTCAAACATGTCAGACTAACAAGTCAGACTAACATGTCAGACTAACATGTCACACTAACACATCAGACTAACACGTCAGACTAACACATTTGACTAACACGTCAAACACATCAGACTAACACGTCAGACTAATACGTCATGCTAACACATCAGACTAACACATCAGACTAAAACATCAGACTAACACGTCAGACTAACACATCAAACTAACACATCAGACTAACACGTCAGACTAACACATTTGACTAACACGTCAAACACATCAGACTAACACATCAGACTAACACGTCATACTAACATGTCAAACACGTCAGACTAACATGTCAGACTAACACATCAGACTAACACATCAGACTAACACATCAGACTAACACATCAGACTAACACATCATACTAACACATCAGACTAACACATCAGACTAACATGTCAAACACATCAGACTAACACGTCAGACTAACACGTCAGACTAACACGTCAGACTAACATGTCAAACACATCAGACTAACACATCAGAATAACACGTCAAACATGTCAGACTAACACGTCAGACTAACATGTCAGACTAACAGGTCAAACTAACACATCAGACTAACACGTCAGACTAACACATTTGACTAACACGTCAAACACATCAGACTAACACATCAGACTAACATATCAGACTAACACATCAGACTAACACATCAGACTAACACATCAGACTAACACGTCAGACTAACACATCAGACTAACACATCAGACTAACATGTCAAACACATCAGACTAACACGTCAGACTAACATGTCAAACACATCAGACTAACAAGTCAGACTAACACGTCAGACACATCAGACTAACACTTCAGACTAAAACAACAGACTAACATGTCAGACTAACACATCAGACTAACATGTCAGACTAACATGTCAAACTAACACATCAGACTAACACGTCAGACTAACACATTTGACTAACACGTCAAACACATCAGACTAACACGTCAGACTAATACGTCATGCTAACACATCAGACTAACACATCAGACTAAAACATCAGACTAACACATCAGACTAACACGTCAGACTAACACATCAGACTAACATGTCAGACTAACACATCAAACTAACACATCAGACTAACACGTCAGACTAACACGTCAAACACATCAGACTAACACATCAGACTAACACGTCATACTAACATGTCAAACACGTCAGACTAACATGTCAGACTAACACATCAGACTAACACATCAGACTAACACATCAGACTAACACATCAGACTAACACATCATACTAACACATCAGACTAACACATCAGACTAACATGTCAAATACATCAGACTAACACGTCAGACTAACATGTCAGACTAACACGTCAGACTAACATGTCAAACACATCAGACTAACACATCAGACTAACACGTCAGACTAAAACATCAGACTAACATGTCAGACTAACCCATCAGACTAACACATCAGACTAACACGTCAGACTAACATGTCAAACACATCAGACTAAAACATCAGACTAAAACATCAGACTAACAGGTCAGACTAACATGTTAAACACGTCAGACTAACACATCAGACTAACACATCAGACTAACACGTCAAACACATCAGACTAAAACATCAGACTAAAACATCAGACTAACAGGTCAGACTAACATGTTAAACACGTCAGACTAACATGTCAGACTAACATGTCAAACACATCAGACTAACACATCAGACTAACACATCAGACTAACACGTCAAACACATCAGACTAACACATCAGACTAAAACATCAGACTAACACATCAGACTAACACATTAAACACATCAGACTAACAAATCAGACTAACAAGTCAGACTAACACATCAGACTAACACTTCAGCTAACACGTCAGACTAACACATCAGACTAACAAATCAGACTAACACGTCAAACACGTCAGACTAACACATCAGACTAACACGTCAAACACATCAGACTAACACATCAGACTAACACGTCAGACTAACACATCAGACTAACACATCAGACTAATATGTCAAACACATAAGACTAACACATCAGACTAAAACATCAGACTAACACGTCAGACTAACATGTCAAACACATCAGACTAACACATCAGACTAACATGTTAAACATGTCAGACTAACACGTCAGACTAACACGTCAAACACGTCAGACTAACACATCAGACTAAAACATCAGACTAAAACATCAGACTAACAGGTCAGACTAACATGTTAAACACGTCAGACTAACATGTCAGACTAACATGTCAAACACATCAGACTAACACATCAGACTAACACATCAGACTAACACATCAAACACGTCAGACTAACACATCAGACTAACACGTCAAACACATCAGACTAACACATCAGACTAACACGTCAGACTAACACATCAGACTAACACATCAGACTAATATGTCAAACACATAAGACTAACACATCAGACTAAAACATCAGACTAACACGTCAGACTAACATGTCAAACACATCAGACTAACACATCAGACTAACATGTTAAACATGTCAGACTAACACGTCAGACTAACACGTCAAACACGTCAGACTAACACATCAGACTAACACGTCAGACTAACACATCAGACTAACACATTAGACTAAAACGTCAGACTAACACATCACACTAACACGTCAGACTAACATGTCAGACTAAAACATCAGACTAACACGTCAGACTAACACATCAGACTAAAACATCAGACTAAAACGTCAGACTAACACATCAGACTAACACATCAGACTAACACGTCAGACTAACACATCAGACTAACACATAAAACATGTCAGACTAACACATCAGACTAACATGTCAGACTAACACATCAGACTAACACATAAAACATGTCAGACTAACACATCAGACTAACATGTCACACTAACACATGAGACTAACACATCAGACTAACATGTCAGACTAACACGTCAAACACGTCAGACTAACACATCAGACTAACACGTCAAACACGTCAGACTAACACATCAGACTAACACGTCAAACACATCAGACTAACACATCAGACTTACACGTCAGACTAACACATCGGACTAACACATCAGACTAACATGTCAAACACATCAGACTAACACTTCAGACTAACACGTCAGACTAACATGTCAAACACATCAGACTAACACTTCAGACTAAAACAACAGACTAACATGTCAGACTAACACGTCAGACTAACACATCAGACTAACACATCAGACTAACATGTCAAACACATCAGACTAACACTTCAGACTAACACGTCAGACTAACACGTCAGACACATCAGACTAACACTTCAGACTAAAACAACAGACTAACATGTCAGACTAACACATCAGACTAACACGTCAAACATGTCAGACTAACACATCAGACTAACATGTCAGACTAACATGTCAAACTAACACATCAGACTAACACGTCAGACTAACACATTTGACTAACACGTCAAACACATCAGACTAACAAATCAGACTAACACATCAGACTAACACATCAGACTAACACCTCAGACTAACACATCAGACTAACATGTCAAACACATCAGACTAACACTTCAGACTAACACGTCAGACTAACATGTCAAACACATCAGACTAACACTTCAGACTAAAACAACAGACTAACACATCAGACTTACACGTCAGACTAACACATCAGACTAACACATCAGACTAACATGTCAAACACATCAGACTAACACTTCAGACTAACACGTCAGACTAACACGTCAGACACATCAGACTAACACTTCAGACTAAAACAACAGACTAACATGTCAGACTAACACATCAGACTAACACGTCAAACATGTCAGACTAACACATCAGACTAACATGTCAGACTAACATGTCAAACTAACACATCAGACTAACACGTCAGACTAACACATTTGACTAACACGTCAAACACATCAGACTAACAAATCAGACTAACACATCAGACTAACACATCAGACTAACACCTCAGACTAACACATCAGACTAACACGTCAGACTAACACATCAGACTAACACATCAGACTAACACATCAGACTAACACATCAGACTAACACGTCAGACTAATACGTCATGCTAACACATCAGACTAACACATCAGACTAACACGTCATACTAACACATCAGACTAACACATCAGACTAACACATCAGACTAAAACATCAGACTAACACGTCAGACTAACACATCAGACTAACACATCAGACTAAAACAACAGACTAACATGTCAGACTAACACATCAGACTAACACGTCAGACTAACACATCAGACTAACACATCAGACTAACACGTCAGACTAACACATTTGACTAACACATCAAACACATCAGACTAACACATCAGACTAACACGTCAAACTAACACATCAGACTAACACATCATACTAACACATCAGACTAACACATCAGACTAACATGTCAAATACATCAGACTAACACGTCAGACTAACATGTCAGACTAACACGTTAGACTAACACGTCAAACACATCAGACTAAAACGTCAGACTAACACATCAGACTAACACATCAGACTAACACGTCAGACTAACACATCAGACTAACACATAAAACATGTCAGACTAACACATCAGACTAACACATAAAACATATCAGACTAACACATCAGACTAACATGTCAGACTAACACATCAGACACGTCAGACTAACACATCAGACTAACACATCAGACTAACATGTCAAACACATCAGACTAACACTTCAGACTAACACGTCAAACACATCAGACTAACACTTCAGACTAACACGTCAGACTAACATGTCAAACACATCAGACTAACAAGTCAGACTAACATTTACATTTACATTTTAGTCATTTAGCAGACGCTCTTATCCAGAGCGACTTACAGTTAGTGAGTGCATACATATTTAATATTTTTTTTTTTTTTTTTTCATACTGGCCCCCCGCGGGAATCGAACCCACAACCCTGGCGTTGCAAACGCCATGCTCTACCAACATCCCTGCCTGCCATTCCCTCCCCTACCCTGGACGACGCTGGGCCAATTGTGCGCCGCCCCATGGGTCTCCCGGTCACGGCCGGCTACAACAGAGCCTGGATTCGAACCAGGATCTCTAGTGGCACAGCTAGCACTGCGATGCAGTGCCTTAGACCACTGCGCTAACACGTCAGAGACATCAGACTAACACTTCAGACTAAAACAACAGACTAACATGTCAAACTAACACATCAGACTAACACTTCAGACTAAAACAACAGACTAACATGTCAGACTAACACATCAGACTAACACGTCAGACTAACATGTCAAACTAACATGTCAAACTAACACATCAGACTAACACGTCAGACTAACACATTTGACTAACACGTCAAACACATCAGACTAACAAATCAGACTAACACATCAGACTAACACAACAGACTAACACATCAGACTAACACATCAGACTAACACATCAGACTAACACATCAGACTAACACATCAGACTAACACGTCAGACTAATACGTCATGCTAACACATCAGACTAACACATCAGACTAACACGTCATACTAACACATCAGACTAAAACATCAGACTAACACATCAGACTAACACATCAGACTAACACATCAGACTAACACATCAGACTAAAATATCAGACTAACACATCAGACTAACACGTCAGACTAAAACAACAGACTAACATGTCAGACTAACACATCAGACTAACACGTCAGACTAACACATCAGACTAACACATCAGACTAACACGTCAGACTAACACATTTGACTAACACGTCAAACACATCAGACTAACACATCAGACTAACACGTCAAACTAACACATCAGACTAACACATCAGACTAACACATCAGACTAACACATCAGACTAACACATCAGACTAACACATTTGACTAACACGTCAAACACATCAGACTAACACATCAGACTAACATGTCAAATACATCAGACTAACACGTCAGACTAACATGTCAGACTAACACGTTAGACTAACACGTCAAACACATCAGACTAACACATCAGACTAACACGTCAGACTAAAACATCAGACTAACATGTCAGACTAACCCATCAGACTAACAGGTCAAACATGTCAGACTAACACGTCAGACTTACACATCAGACTAACACATCAGACTAACACGTCAGACTAACATGTCAAACACGTCAGACTAACACATCAGACTAACACATCAGACTAACACGTCAAACACATCAGACTAAAACATCAGACTAAAACATCAGACTAACAGGTCAGACTAACATGTTAAACACGTCAGACTAACATGTCAAATACATCAGACTAACACGTCAGACTAACATGTCAGACTAACACGTTAGACTAACACGTCAAACACATCAGACTAACACATCAGACTAACACGTCAGACTAAAACATCAGACTAACATGTCAGACTAACCCATCAGACTAACAGGTCAAACATGTCAGACTAACACGTCAGACTTACACATCAGACTAACACATCAGACTAACACGTCAGACTAACATGTCAAACACGTCAGACTAACACATCAGACTAACACATCAGACTAACACGTCAAACACATCAGACTAAAACATCAGACTAACAGGTCAGACTAACATGTTAAACACGTCAGACTAACATGTCAGACTAACATGTCAAACACATCAGACTAACACATCAGACTAACACATCAGACTAACACGTCAAACACATCAGACTAACACATCAGACTAAAACATCAGACTAACACATCAGACTAACATGTTAAAAACGTCAGACTAACACATCAAACATGTCAGACTAACACATCAGCTAACACGTCAGACTAACACATCAGACTAACAGGTCAGACTAACACGTCAAACACGTCAGACTAACACATCAGACTAACACATCAAACACGTCAGACTAACACATCAGACTAACATGTCAGACTAACACATCAGACTAACACATCAGACTAACACGTCAATCTAACCCATCAGACTAACACCACAGACTAACATGTCAGACTAACACGTAAAACACATCAGAATAACACATCAGACTAACACATCAGACTAACACGTCAAACACGTCAGACTAACACATCAGACTAACACGTCAGACTAACTTGTCAAACACATCAGACTAACACATCAGACTAACACGTCAGACTAACACGTCAAACACGTCAGACTAAAACGTATAAGGAGGACCGGTTGAATCAACAGGAGTTGTAATATAATTGCTCCTGACTATGAAGCTTTTGTTGCTCCTCTTAGAAAAATATACTTCCCCACATCCAGTAGAGCTGCCGGTTTCAAGGAGCGGGACTCTAACCCGGAAGCTTATACGAAATCCCTCTATTCCCTCCGACGAACCATCAAACAGGCAAAGCGTCAATACAGGACTAAGGTCGAATCGTACTACACCGGCTCCGACGCTCGTCGTATGTAGAAGGGCTTGCAAACTATTACAGACTACAAAGGGTAGCACAGCCGCGAGCTGCCCAGTGACACGAGCCTACCAGACAAGCTAAATTACTTATATGCTCGCTTTGAGGCAAGTAACACTGAAACATGCATGAGAGCATCAGCTGTTCCGGACGACTATGTGATCACGCTCTCCGTAGCCGATATGAGTAAGACCTTTAAGCAGGTCAACATTCACAAGGCCGCAGGTCCTGACGGATTACCAGGACGTGTATGCCGAGCATGAGCTGACCAACTGGCAAGTGTCTTCACTGACATTTTCAACATGTCCCTGACTGAGTCTGTAATAACAACATGTTTCAAGCAGACCACCATTGTCCCTGTGCCCAAGAACACTAAGGTAACCTGCCTAAATGACTACCGACCCGTAGCACTCACATCTGTAGCCATGAAGTGCTTTGAAAGGCTGGTCATGGCTCACATCAACACCATTATCCCAGAAACCCTAGACCCCCACTCCAATTTGCATACCGCCCCAACAGATCCACAGATTATGCAATCTCTATTGCGCTCCACACTGCCCTTTCACACCTGGACAAAAGGAAAACCTATATGAGAATGTTATTCATTGACTACAGCTCAGCGTTCAACACCACAGTGCCCTCAAAGCTCATCACTAAGCTTAAGCTAAGGACCCTGGACTAAACACCTCCCTCTGCAACTGGATCCTGGACTTCCTGACGGGTAGGTAACAACACATCCGCCACGCTGATCCTCAACACGGGGGCCCCTCAGGGGTGCGTGCTCAGTCCCCTCCTGTACTCCCTGTTCACTCATGACTGCATGGCCAGACACGACTCCAACACCATCATTAAGTTTGCCGACGACACAACAGTGGTAGGCCTGATCACCGACAATGATGAGACAGCCTATAGGGAGGAGGTCAGAGACCTGGCCGTTTGGTGCCAGGACAACAACCTCTCCCTCAACGTGATCAAGACAAAGGAGATGATTGTGGACTACAGGAAAAAGAAGAGGACCGAGCACGCCCCCATTCTCATCGACAGGGCTGTAATGGAGCAGGTTGAGAGTTTGGTGTCCACATCACCAACGAACTATCATGGTCCAAACACACCAAGACGGACGTGAAGAGGGCACGACAAAACCTATTCCCACTAAGGAGACTGAAAAGATTTGGCATAAATCCTCAGATCCTCAAAAGGTTCTACAGCTGCACCATTGAGATAATCCTGACTGGTTGCATTACTGCCTGGTATGGCAACTGCTCGGCCTCCGACCGCAAGGCACTACAGAGGGTAGTGCGTACGGCCCAGTACATCACTTGGACCAAGCTTCCTGCCATCCAGGACCTCTATACCAGGCGGTGTCAGAGGAAGGCCCTAAAAATGGTCAAAGACTCCATCCACCCTAGTGTTCTCTCTGCCTTCGCACGGCAAGCGGTACCGGAGCGCCAAGTCTCGGTCCAAGAGGCTTCTAAACAGCTTCTACCCCCAAGCCATAAAACTCCTGAACATCTAATCAAATGGCCACCCAGACTATTTGCATTGCCCCCCCCCCCCCTACGCTGCTGCTACTCTCTGTTTTTTATCTACGTATAGTCACTTTAATAACTCTACCTACATATACATATTACCTCAATTACCTTGACTAACCGGTGCCCCCGCACATTGACTCGGTACCGGTACCCCCTGTATATAGCCTCGCTACTGTTATTTTTACTGCTGCTCTTTACTTATTTGTTATTTTTATTTCTTATTATTTTATATTGTATTTTCTTGTGATTTTTTGGGGTATTCTTTCTTAACACTGCATTGTTGGTTAAGCATTTCACTGTAAGGTCTACACCTGTTGTATTCGGCGCATGTGACAAATAACATTTCAATGAAACGTTTAGCGAATTATTTCAAAACCACCAACATGTTGAGTTAACAAGAGATGACAGTTGAAAACACGTGTTTTAGTGTCAGAGT